>JAGDYQ010000007.1:463869-558185 GCA_021962125.1 Bulinus truncatus
AGCTCTGGGGCCCGTGTTGGCTCTCGGCGCCACTGGTTGTGATGTACATGTGTTTTGATAAGATGTGTTGTGAAGTACATGTTTACATAGGTTGTAATGCACATGTGTACATATGTTGTGATGTACATGTGTACATATGTTGTAATGTACATGTGTTGTGCTGTACATGTGTTGTGTTGTATATGTGTACAAACTGTACATGTGTACAAACTGTACATGTGTTGTGCTGTACATGTGTTGTGTTGTATATGTGTACATGTGTTGTAATGTACATTTGTACATGTGTTGTGATGAACATGTGCACATGTGTTGTGGTGTACATGTGTTGTGGTGTACATGTGTACATATGTTGTGGCGTACATGTGTACATAGATTGTAATGTACATGTGTTGTGATGTATATGTGTACATATGTTGTGATGTACATGTGCTGTGATGTACATGTATACATGTGTTTGGTGCACATGTGTTGTGTTTAGATGTGTTGTGAAGTACATGAATACATAGGTTGTAATGTACATTTGCAAATAGGTTGTAATGTAATGCGTACATATGTTGTGATGTACATGTGTTGTGATGTATATGTTTACATATGTTGTGATGTACATGTGTTGTGATTAGATGTGTTGTGAAGTACATATGTACATATGTTGTAATGTACATGTGTACATAGGTTGTAATGGACATGTGTACATATGTTGTGATGTACATGTGTTGTGCTGTACATGTGTTGTGTTGTATATGTGTACATGTGTTGTAATGTACATGTGTACATATGTTGTGATGTACATGTGTACATATGTTGTGATGTACATGTATACATTTGTTATGATATTCAAGCGTATCAGTGGATTTGTTACAGAGTTATCAAAACTTTTAGTCGTAATAAATGCCATACGACCTTGATGTCTTTGAGTTGAACTGATGTTTCAATGATACAAAAATGTTAGAGTTTAGTCCATTGTATTTGTACGTGCAGGTAGGACTCAACTCAGAGATATTGCCTTGACGATGAGCCAAGCTTTCAGGTAAGATTCTATATAAATAATAGCGGTGTGGTTCGAAATTAAAGAACTAATACAACAGTATTCCAGTTTAAAATCCCGGTTGTCATAGGCCCTGTGACAGCGCACCACCACATGTGTTTATTCCGTGACACCGGTCTACATTCGATATTTCTTTTTTTTTTAAAAAAACTACAGTTTTAAGTAGTTTCTGTGTTTTTAATTATGAAACATTAAAGTACCAAATATTAAAAAGTAATAATAACAAAATAATTGTCAAAATGACATTCAAACTATTGCTGTTTTGATAACAACAGATAGTATTTTAAAATCGTCAGACGTAAACAATAATAATTATAATAATCGAAAATTCTCCGACGATGAGAAAAGCGACAGCGTTCGTCGTAACTAATTTCGTAAAATAAAGTGCTTTTTAAAAGTCGATCTGTGTGTTTGTCACTAGATGTGTGTGTTTGTTACTGTACGTCCAGATGTGTGTGTGTGTGTGTGTTTGTCACCAGATGTCTAGGTATGTGTGTCACTGTATGTCTAGGTGTGTATGTTTCTCACCGTAAATATATGTGTGTGTGTGTGTTTGCCTGTCTGTCAGACTGTCACAGTATGTCTAGGTCTGTGTGTGGTCATTGCGTGCCTATGTGTATTGTCCTGAGGGCCCATACAAAATTTGTTATCAGAAGGGTCAATACAAAATATGTTAACCCTGGGGCCCATACAAAACATGTTACCCCTGGGGCCCATACAAAATATGTTAACCCTGGGGCCCATACAAAATATGTTATCCCTGGGGCCCATACAAAATATGTTAACCCTGGGGCCCATACAAAACATGTTACCCCTGGGGCCCATACAAAATATGTTATCCCTGGCGCCCATACAAAATATGTTATCCCTGGGGCCCATACAAAACATGTTATCCCTGGGGCCCATACAAAATATGTTATCCCTAGGGCCCATACAAAATATGTTATCCCTGGGGCCCATACAAAACATGTTAACCCTGGGGCCCATACAAAATTTGTTAACCCTGGGGCCCATACAAAACATGTTATCCCTGAGGGCCCATACAAAATTTGTTATCAGAAGGGTCAATACAAATCATGTTATCCCTGGGGCCCATACAAAACATGTTAACCCTGGGGCCCATACAAAACATGTTAACACTGGGGCCCATACAAAATATGTTATCCCTGGGGCCCATACAAAATATGTTATCCCTGGGGCCCAAACAAATCATGTTATCCCTGGAGCACATTATACATAACATGTAAGCCAATACCGCTCTCTAGGCGGCTCTCTGATTCTGTATAAATGTTATTGTACTCATGTTGAACTATAAATGTGTATGTGTACAGGAGATCCTTTTGTCTCCTAGCTGTAACAAATATTTCTCACCTTAGTTTGTTTCATCACAAACTAAAAAAAAAAAATACCACACACACACACACACACATACACGTCCATTTTTCAGAACAATCTAGACAACCTTTGAATCGACATAAGTTTGGAGGAGACGTGGATAAGGAGCTATGATTAGCTATAGGTCACATTATATCCACAAAGAATTAATTGACAATACTGGCAGTAGATGTGAGGGGGGCTAAAGTGTAAGGAGATTGATATTTACTAAAGTGTAAGGAGATTGATATTTACTAAAGTGTAAGGAGATTGATATGGTATAAAGTTGATAGATCGGAGAGATTGATACGAATGCAGATGGCTCAGGAGAAAGACACTTCAACTTTTGTTGAGTTTTTTTGTTCTCACTCTCTTTCTTGTGTTCAAACAGATGTGCACACGTTTAAAAAATATTTGGTTTATGTCTTAACCAACGGATTATCTTGCGTGAATGGCACATTTGTTGCGGATTATCTCCCCAACTGAGTACTGGAGGTCTTCAATCTTTGAGGTCTGATTTTAAATCCGGCGATTTTTTTTTACTTTCATTATTAAATTTGTATTTATTTATTTTAATCTCCCCCCTCCCTTCCCCCCTCCCCCTCCCCAATAATCCAGCACATGTTGATCTCTGACCTACCGCAACTCTCCCCTCATGACCATTTTTACATTTCCAATCTTCTCACTCTGTCAATCTCTGAACTTTAAGGTCTGGACTGGTTGATCCACATATTTTGTTGTGTACCCAGGGCCGTCTTAAGGTCGTCGGGGCCGTTGGCACAACATAAAAGGAAAAAAAAAGGGGACGGGGGGGGGGTTCCCTAGCTTGAGAGTAATTTACTCTTGGCTCATCAATTACGCTTTAAAAAAAACTCACTGTTTACACGCGTAAAAAAGTTTGTTAAATTTATCCGCTGGTTGGATTTTATCTGAATTTTTTTTAGTGATGACCTGTTTAAAACGTTGAAATAGGTAGTTTAAAACAGGGATAGATAGTTTTCTAAACATAACAATGAAAAAGTATTTTGCACTGAATCTAGGACCTCCAGCACCACCATCAATCGAAAATACATGAATGTGGCTAAAGATACTCGAAGATATCATACTTGATTTACACAGGCGAAAATCGGAAAGGGTATATCGTGTATTCGTAGATAGCTATATATATTTTTCTTTTTTTCAAAAAATTCATAAATATTGTTTCATTATCTATAGCAGAATATTTTTTAAATGAAAAAAATAAAACTTGGGTCACTTATCACCAACGAGAAATATCAAACCTTTTTTTTCGTCTGACCAGTTTCAGCAGAGATGACCTAATGCTGGACTTGAAGCCACTGACCTTTATTGATCCAGACAACATGACCTACGATAACCTGCAGGAGTTCCCCTGCAGTCAGCCGATGGAACAGTTCCGAGATTTAGGTCCCTTTGACTCAGAGGACGTCATGTGCTATGTAAGACAATGTCACCATGTGCTATGTAAGGCAATGCCACCATGTGCTATGTAAGGCAATGTCAGCATGGACTATGTAAGGCAGTGTCACCATGTACTATGTAAGGCAATATCACCATGTGCTATGTAAGGCAATGTCACCATGTGCTATATGTAAGGCAGTGTCACCATATGCTATGTAAAGCAATGTTAACATGTGCTTTGTATATTGGCTATGTGATACCGTGTCTACATGTGCTCTGTAACACACCATATCTATATTAGCTGTGTGACACCGTGTCTACATGTGCTATGTAACCCCATCCGACACCATGTCTAATGCGTTATGTGACACCATGTTCGATAACATTTAGTATGGCACAAGTTGTTTTTTTTTATGACTTAAACCAGTGATTCCCAAAGTTTGGTACGCCGGGGTACGCACAGAAACGGGCTGGAAACATCGGGTAAACTTACAGGACTAAAATGAAAACAATGGCATGTAGGGAAACCAGAACCTTAATGACGGCATGCAATTTTTTTATTTGTACTGGGTGTACTTATTTAGTAAAATAAAGAAGGGTTGCCTAAAAGTCGACAGTTTGGGAAACACTGACTTTAACTATTCAATTATTTACATAATCGGCTAGCCTGGCGTACGCGTGTATAACTTCCGCGGCTAAAAATAGACTGGGCAGTTTGTAAAGATGGTCAAAGGGATACAACTCAATTATAAGGAGTCACTCGCCGTTCCGGGTACCGGGCCTTTGATCTATTATTTACATTTGTTCTACTCAATGATTTTGTCATAGTGGATTATTTCTGTCAGGACCGTTATTAGATTTTTTTTGAGGCCTTTGACAGCGATTTATTAGGAAGATTAGAACGCCTGGGTCAAACTACTTGCAAGTCCAATAAGCATCTCATCAATTCTGATTTATTCTGGATGTGGGGCTAGTTGTCTTAGTTTGCCTATCCTTCGGATTGATTTTAATATCAACTGTTGCCTGTCAATATTTATTTCTAGCCAAGACCCAGCTATATTGATTCCTATCAGAGCCCGTGTTACAGGGAGCGTCGGTCATCAGTGGACAACAAACTGCAGTTCAAGTGTTTGCCCTACTTTCACATCCTGGGCTTCGACAAATGCGGCACCACTGACCTTTATAACCGGTTGACCTTTCACCCGCAGATAATACGTAACTTTGGCGCTTTAGGAAAAGAAATTTATTTCTGGAGCTGGTCAAGATACGGTAAACAAATGATAGATAGATAGATAGATAGATAGATAGATAGATAGATAGATAGATAGATAGATAGATAGATAGATAGATAGATAGATAGATAGATAGATAGATAGATAGATAGATAGATAGACAGACAGACAGACAGACAGACAGATAGACAGGCAGACAGACAGAAATATAGACAGATGGACGGACATTAAAAACGACCAATATGGAAAAAGAACCAAAGAAATTGTTGTGTTTGTGTGTGTATATATATATATATATATAAATATATATATATATATATAGTGGTGGCATCTCTAATGATGTCATCGTTTATTTTTTTGCTCAAGGTATACGTTACACCAATAGAACTACAAAATGGCGGCTTTGGGATTACAAAAATTATTTTTATAAAATGACAGCACAGATTAAAACCACGTTAACAGAGCGAAAAATCCAACTAATAACAGGTACGTTAGCTACTCACAGGGGAGGGGTGGGGTTTAAGAGCTGTAATCATGGGCAGGCTAAATAGGTGGCTGCATAGGGACTTCACATCCACAGGGTCTCATTCTATCAATAACTTCACATCCACAGGGTCTCATTCTATCACTAACTCCACATCCACAGGGTCTCATTCTATCACTAACTCCACATCCACAGGGTCTCATTCTATCACTAACTCCACATCCACAGGGTCTCATTCTATCACTAATTTCACATTCACAGGGTCTCATTCTATCACTAACTCCACATCCACAGGGTCTCATTCTATCACTAACTCCACATCCACAGGGTCTCATTCTAACACTAACTCCACATCGACAGGGTCTCATTCTATCACTAACTCCACATCCACAGGGTCTCATTCTATTACTAACTCCACATCCACAGGGTCTCATTCTATCACTAACTTCACATCCACAGGGTCTCATTCTATCACTAACTTCACATCCACAGGGTCTCATTCTATCACTAACTTCACATCCACAGGGTCTCATTCTATCACTAACTCCACATCCACAGGGTCTCATTCTATCACTAACTCCACATCCACAGGGTCTCATTCTATCACTAACTTCACATCCACAGGGTCTCATTCTATCACTAACTCCACATCCACAGGGTCTCATTCTATTACTAACTCCACATCCACAGGGTCTCATTCTATCACTAACTTCACATCCACAGGGTCTCATTCTATCACTAACTTCACATCCACAGGGTCTCATTCTATCACTAACTTCACATCCACAGGGTCTCATTCTATCACTAACTCCACATCCACAGGGTCTCATTCTATCACTAACTCCACATCCACAGGGTCTCATTCTATCACTAACTTCACATCCACAGGGTCTCATTCTATCACTAACTCCACATCCACAGGGTCTCATTCTATCACTAACTTCACATTCACAGGGTCTCATTCTATCACTAACTCCACATCCACAGGGTCTCATTCTATCACTAACTCCACATCCACAGGGTCTCATTCTATCACTAACTTCACATCCACAGGGTCTCATTCTGTCACTAACTCCACATCCACAGGGTCTCATTCTGTCACTAACTTCACATCCACAGGGTCTCATTCTATCACTATCTTCACATCCACAGGGTCTCATTCTATCACTAACTTCACATCCACAGGGTCTCATTCTATCACTAACTCCACATCCACAGGGTCTCATTCTATCACTAACTTCACATCCACAGGGTCTCATTCAATCACTAACTTAACATCCACAGGGTCTCATTCTATCACTAACTTCACATCCACAGGGTCTCATTCTATCACTAACTTCACTAACTTTTCCATACATTTTCTAGGATCCCAAAAATTTAAAGTCCCTTCCTAGGGGCTTTCAAAAAACAGAACGGCCCATATGTGTTTATCTGGTCTAAGTCAATTAGGCTCTGGTGACTCTTTCATCAAAGTTAATGTGATTTCAAGTGTTTAGTTTGAGAACTTTGTTAGGCTAACAATTGAAAACTCCCGACTACAGTTGACCCACTCGCACACCCCCTCCCGACTACAGTTGACCCACTCGCAGACCCCCTCCCGACTACAGTTGACCCACTCGCACACCCCCCCCCTCCCGACTACAGTTGACCCACTCGCACACCCCCTCCCGACTACAGTTGACCCACTCGCACACCCCCTCCCGACTACAGTTGACCCACTCGCACACCCCCTCCCGACTACGGTTGACCCACTCGCACACCCCCTCCCGACTACAGTTGACCCACTCGCACACCCCCTCCCGACTACAGTTGACCCACTCGCACACCCCCCCTCCCGACTGCAGTTGACCCACTCGCACACCGCCCCTCCCGACTACAGTTGACCCACTCGCACACCCCCTCCCGACTACAGTTGACCCACTCGCACACCCCCTCCCGACTACGGTTGACCCACTCCACCTCCTCGCACACCCCCTCCCGACTACGGTTGACCCACTCGCACACCCCCTCCCGACTACAGTTGACCCACTCGCACACCCCCTCCCGACTACAGTTGACCCACTCGCACACCCCTCCCGACTACAGTTGACCCACTCGCAAACCCCCTCCCGACTATAGTTGACCCACTCGCACACCCCCACTCCCGACTACAGTTGACCCACTCTCACACCCCCCGACTACAGTTGACCCACTCGCACACCCCCTCCCGACTACAGTTGACCCACTCGCACACCCCCACTCCCGACTACAGCTGACCCACTCGCAGACCCCCTCCCGACTACAGTTGACCCACTCGCACACCACAACCCCCCCTACCTTCCACTATACCCAAATAATGCGGCCCCATACATGACATCTTTTTTGTTTTGTTGAAAGAAAAAATATAATCTGGTCTAGGATTTGTGTGTTGTCTGTCATTAGAAGAATTCAAAAGAACATTTAAAAACAAACAGTTATTGTCTACATTTTTAAGTAACTTTAAATAGAACATTCTAAAGATGTCGGATCTTTTTGTTTCAATTTTTAGATTATTTATCCTGTGGTAAACTCAAAAGAGGAATCAATGGATTGTTTGTATAATAGCTATATATGCCGTTGCATTCAATCCTTTTTTTTTCCTGTCATTGCATCAGGGGACGCGACTCCGATGGATGTTTGGGAATTTCGCGGCTGGCCGTCGGACCCCCAGAATAAAGGACTCCTGGAGCCCAGGTTTCTGTCTCCCCACGCCATGCGCCACACGTACAGAAACCCGAAGTTTATTATTCTTGTTAGGAACCCAGTGGATAGGTTAGTAGCCAGTTTATTTTATTACATAGGTGAGTTGCATGTAAGTTTCATAAATATTGGAAGGACGTGCCTTTTATTAAGATACTAGCTGTACCCTGCAAAACCTTTGCATAGAGTTATATCCCCTTATGCTTGATCGGTAGGCTAGGTTATTTTTTGGTTTCGGGCAGATCCGATTTTTTTCATGGTTGTATTTTAAACTGGAATACTGTTGTATTAATTCTTTACTTTCGATTTAACGCACACTGGAAATGAGTATTATTATATATGATTTTGATGAGACAAAAATAAAGGGGGAAGTGGGGAGCATCACCGTATCCCAAGACATGATACATTGTTTAACGGTCTTCATCATCATTATCATCAACATCATCAACATCATCATCATCATCAGTGTCATCGACACCATCATCATCAACATGATCATCATCAACATCATCGTCATCAACATCATCGTCATCAACATCATCGTCATCAACATCATCATCATCAACATCATCACCGCCATCAACATCATCATCATCAACATCATCATCATCATCATCAACATCATCGTCATCAACATCATCGTCATCAACATCATCGTCATCAACATCATCATCATCATCAACATCATCGTCATCAACATCATCGTCGCCAACATCATCGTCATCAACATCATCATCATCAACATCATCACCGTCATCAACATCATACCCTTAACCGATGTGGTCGTTGGGGGGAAACGTATGGCCATCTCAACGCTCTATCCTGCGCAGCTGAGTTTCGTTCAACAATATCGTACCTTTAAAAAAAAAAACGACCACAGTCAACTCATCAACTTTGTTTTTCCTCTTCGGGCCTGACGAGAGCTGTCAGTTACATTTTCAGGGACTTCGTTCAAAATGTAATAACCTGGTAAAGTACTGTATTATTATAGTTCAAATTGTAAGGGCCTGTGTAGCCCGAAGCCATGACCGGCCTTAGGGAGTGCTGGGCCCTTGTGGAAACAATTTAGTTGCAGCCCAGGCTATGATGTGCTGTTTTCAATACCTGAGAAGCCGAGAGTAAATTACAAGAGCCCGCGGCCCTCCTCAGTGCAGCGCCCGGTGGGAAACGAGAGGTCACTTCGGTCTTAAACTGAACGTGACGATCTACAACAGTAAAAAATCATGGATACAACTGTAACAAAAGCTATAACAGTGATAATAAAAATAGAAAAAAAACACAATATATTCAATATATAAACTCATTTTATTCACAATAAAACTTTAAATGTAGTGTCCAGAAATTATAAATTGTTTATTTGTGTTCATAATATTTTGTTAAATGTCTTGCCGTGCTTTTGTAAACTTTATCTGTGAATATATTGTTCTGTTGACTTATCATTGGTGCTTTGGTTGTGAGCGAGATTGGTGTGGCGCTTTGGTTGTGAGCGAAATTGTAGTGACACTTTGTAAGCAAGACTGGTGTGGCGCTGTGACTGTGAGTGAGATTGGTGTGGCGCTTTGGTTGTGAGTGAGATTGGTGTGGCGCTTTGACTGTGAGTGAGATTGGTGTGGCGCTTTGACTGTGAGCAAGATTGGTGTGGCGCTTTGCTTGTGAGCGAGATTGTGTGAGCCGAATTGGGGTAGTGCAGGTGACGGATTTGAGCCCCACCGACTATCATCTGATGTCTCAGTCGCCTTCATTGTAGACTTGGCTGTGGTTAGGATTTAGAAAGGGCAATACAATAACAGATCCAACAGTGGTTTGATAGGATGAAGAGAAAAACCTACAGATATAAAAGGATTTAGTGTTGCTTTGTCAATCAGGCAATCTACAAACGAGTAATGTCGGTCATTTCATGTCATTAAACTGTTCAAACACCACCTCTGCTACCCTACCCCAATCTCCCATCAGCACATGTATTCCCATCTGCGTAACCTCTCATTAACGCATGTATTTCCACCTACTTTACTTCTTTCAGGCTATACTCTGACTACCTGTTTCTCGGCCGCGGTTTCAGCCCAGAAAAGTTTGCAGTGGATGTGCCAATAGCCGTGGCCATGATGACGGACTGTCTACGGAACCACTCCGTCCGGCAATGTTTCTACAGCGATGACATGTACGTCACTTTACCGGTACGTCGCCGGTGTTTCACGGGACTTTGGTTTAGTTGTATAAGTTGCAAAATGTCAAAGTCTTGACACAAAAGTTGAGCCATTGATGTAGAATGTCTTTGACCTCTTCACAATTGCGTTGATCATTATAAAGACCACAGTTCCATTATACAGACCACAGTTCCATTATACAGATCACATTTTCATTATACAGACCATAGTTCCATTATACAGACCACATTTTCATTATACAGACCACAGTTCCATTATACAGACCACAGTTTCATTATATAGACCACAGTTTCATTATACAGACTACAGTTTCAGTGTATAGACCACAGTTTCATTATACAGACCACATTTTCATTATACAGACCACAGTTCCATCATAGAGACCACAGTTTCATTATACAGACCACAGTTTCATTATACAGACGGTTCCATTATAATGACCACAGTCTATTTCCAATTCAGCTGACTATATTACCATTGTTCACGAACTTTTACCAAACAACAATTTTTGTTTGGTGACCAACCATAAAAACTATTTTTGTTAGCAAGATCTAACGGCTAAGAAAGAAGAAGGATAACACATTCAAATGCGTAATTAATTGTATTTAAAGATTTCCCCATTTTTTTGCAGATTTACAACGTTGTAAATTTTGTAGTATATTGAGAAATAGACTTGAAATCATTCATATTAGTAGATTCTCAGTTTTTCAATAATTTTTTTTGTGTCCTCCGCGACCCACACTTTGAGAGCCAGTGGGCTATACAGATTATTGGGATGTAAAATTTTACGTTGGAATGAGAGTGGCCAAAATGAAAATTTGACTCTTGGCTGTTTTGATCAAGTCTAAAGTTTATGTTGATAAATGTTATTTATGATTAAGTTTACGTTGATAAATGTTATTTACGATTGAAGTATGTATTAAATTCATGGTTTATTTTAACTCTGTTGACAGATGAGGATTCACATCAGCTGCTACTCCGTGTTCCTGAGAGAATGGTTTTCAGTGTTTAGCAAGAAACATTTCTTGGTGATACGAACAGAAGATTATCACAACAACACGAGAGGATATTTACGGAAAGTTTTTGACTTCTTGCAAATATGTACGTACAAAAAAAGACGCCATCTCTCTCTCTCTCTCTCTTTCTCTCTCTCTCTCTCTCTCTCTCTCTCTCTCTCTCTCTCTCTCTCTCTCTCTCTCTCTCTTTCTCTCTCTCTTTTTCTCTCTCTCTCTCTTTTCTCTCTCTTTTCTCTCTCTTTCTCTCTCTCTCTCTCTCTCTCTCTCTCTCTCTCTCTTTCTGTTAAAATATCTATCTGTCACTTACCACAAAAAATGTTAGAGCAGCGAAGGATTGGAGTGTACAAGGGAGATAAATAGATGTTTACTCAAGAAAAAAAATGTAAGAGTTGTATTTCTTTGTTTTTGTAGGAGTTGATGGCCGATGTAGCCGTAGTCGTGTAACATTTTTATTTAACATAGGATCCGGTAATTACATTTGAAATTATTTTATTTAAACAAAAAAAAACATTGACTCATTGGCACATAATTTCTTTAATAGTTGTTATTGTTTTTATTGTTTTGTTTTGTTTTCTGCTAGCTCCCCTGTCAGATTCTGAGCTAGAGAAAATCGTCCAGGAAGAAATCAAGCACCAGACGCCAATAAAGAAGACTATAGGACCGATGCTTCCAGAGACCAGGGCCATTTTGGAGGAATTCTTTGCCAGATTCAATGAAGATCTAGCTAGCTTGATGGGAGACAGCAGATTTTTATGGCGTGATGCGTTATGATACGGGGATCAATTCATTTTACTCCATCCGTACATCGGTAGCCAGTATACTTCTAGGGATCAATTCATTTTACTCCATCCGTACATCGGTAGCCAGTATACTTTTAGGGATCAATTCATTTTACTCCATCCGTACATCGGTAGCCAGTATACTTTTAGGGATCAATTCAGTTCACTCCATCCGTACATCGGTAGCCAGTATACTTCTAGGGATCAATTCATTTTACTCCATCCGTACATCGGTAGCCAGTAGACTTTTAGGGATCAATTCAGTTCACTCCATCCGTACATCGGTAGCCAGTATATTTCTAGGGATCAATTCATTTTACTCCATCCGTACATCGGTAGCCAGTATACTTTTAGGGATCAATTCATTTTACTCCATCCGTACATCGGTAGCCAGTAGACTTACATAAACTTTTTCTCTTAGTGTAAATTTTGTCCCATACATTGACAGAAATATAAACTGGTATTTGGCCTTATCGTCCACGCTTCTCCATGACGGACAAATTTTATTTTTACATTCAAGATTTTCGCAAGCTGTCATTGTCATAATTTCCGCTATATTTATTTTTATGTACTTTTCTTTTTTTATTGTTAAGTTTTGTTGTTAAAAAAATTGAAAATGTCTCGACAGACTGCATTGGTTCTCTAACTTTTATGCTTGGCAACCCCCTCCCCCCTAAAGACACAGTTTCATTTTCGCGAACCGTTTGAAGAAGCCAATTTGTATCGGCCACACACCAGTAAAGAAAAACTTCGAAAACGAAGATAATAAAAGCATCATTAATTAATGTATAGTTTGTCTGTTTGTTCGTTTTACTTTCTTTGTTTACTTTGAAGATTAGCGAGCATTTAAATAGAGAAAATAGAGTGATCTTTGTTCATTGCACAACATGAGAGAATAGAATGATGTGTGTATATTGACCTAATTACGTAACTGGGTGCCATCACCTAGTGGCATTCTTCAAGTCCAACTTCTTTTACCCATGGTCTGACACACACTCGCAAATTTCGTGTTAGCAACTTATTATCGCAACTGAAAACGTGAGATACATAAAAAAAATCAAAATAGGAACATTTAAAAAAAAACATATACATACATATAGAACTTATATATATATATATATATATATATATATATATATATATATATATATATATATATATATATATATATATATAATTTAACATAAATATAGAGCATACATTTATAATTTAACATGCATATGGAACTTGTATATATATATATATATATATATATATATATATATATATATATATATATATAATTATTATTTAATTTAACAAATATGGAGCATACATTTATCATTTAACATGCATATGGAAACTTGTACATTGTGTTTATATATATATATATATATATATATATATATATATATATATATATATATATATGGTTTAAGTGTTATCATTTACATATATCATTGTGAATTTCTTTGATTCAAAAAATTATCCGTGTGTGAAATCAGTGGCGTAACTAGTGAGGGGTGTAAGGGGGGGGTGGGGGTCGGTCCGCCCTGATGCTTACTTTGCCACAAACAAATTGTCAATTGTTTCTTGTTATCACAACAGGTATTTGTGGATCTTCATAATACTATCAAATTTATTGTTCACTGTTCAACTTACGTTGAACTTTTGTTTTTCGGTTTTATCTGTTTTGACTGATTAAATAACCTTTTTTTTTACTATTACCAACTAATATATAATTGATGTATTTGACAGTATTTATAAATTGCTGGTGCGAAAATATTTACTTAAAGTTTTAATATTTGATTTTTTTTTTTCATTTTTGTAAACCTAAAACTCTCATGAAAATAAAAACTGTTTATTAAGATATTTGAAGTAGTATCCAGAGCTATTTAAAGTTTGGTTTGAATTCGGTAGTAAACAAAGTCGGTTTATCATTCGGCCATTGTAATTAACGGTTTTTGTTGTCAATGTTAATCTTTTGTAGATTATACACGTCAATTGACAGCGAAGGGGTTGGGGGGGGGGGATATAGGCCAAATCTAAAAACGTAGTCTAATGTTTGTATAAACAGCCAATCTGGCCAGTGTGGAAATTCATGAAACTAAGAACAAGTTGATTTCGTGAGATTACGGTTATAAACAACAAAAAAAATAGAAATCAACTGTACGTAATAATAGATTTATGATTTGACAAAACAACAGGAAGTTGAATTTAATCATGTGAACGACAGCTCTGTTTAACTTTCTCAGCCCAAGGCTTCTTTTTGTTTTTAATCACAAGCCGCAAAAACTTTAGGGCTTCTCTTCCCCTTCTCTCTCTCTTCCCCAAACCCCCGCCCACCCAATGGATTTTGATAGTAGCCTCATCTACTGATAAATGGACAAATTCAACATAATCAGTTACTATTTAAGACATGTAAGTGTATTGTACCATGGATATCTAGATACCAGGATAGACAACCAAACAAAATTTCATTCTAGCTGTGTACGGTTTAGGCTGACGCAAGGATTTTTTTCTTCTTTGTGTTTGTGGATTGTTTAATTTATTTATTTTTTTTTCTGAATATAATGTCTTCAAAAATATCCTACACACAGAGAATTGAATGTAGTTTAATAAAAAGTAACTTTCATTGAAATGAATCATAATGATTTTTTTTTCTTCTTTGTGTTTGTGAATTGTTTAATTTATTTATTTTTGTTTATTTTTTTCATCTAAACTTTTTAAAAATAAAAAAATACTTGCATAATAATATCACTTTGAAACATATATTGTTAAAAAGCCATTTCAATTTACTACATTTTCATATATATACTATAATAACATAATTTTTAAAATAAAAGCTTTAGAGAAATATTAGTCGATAAAAATTTTAAAGACATTGACGAATTAAGATTGAAAAAGCTGGATGTTCTTTTTTAACAATGTCAAGAGAGGATGGCTATTGAAGCCATCTGAGTACACCTTCTCTACTTGCCTACTAAATTGGAAAGTATTCAATTCATTGAAAAGATCAGCAAGTAGTCTGAAACTATTTCTAGGACAAACAAATAAAAAAAAATTGTTTAAATTGTTGATAGAGTAACAATTGATGAGTCATTGCTGATTGAAGAAATTATTTTTTTATTTCAATCATAATTTAAAAGAACTTATTTATGTTACATTTTTTAATTGTTCGTCTAAAAATTATGTTAAGCAATTGAATGAGACCGTTTATGAAAAACCAATGAAAAAACGAAAAATAATTAAATTGACAAAATAAAGATTTTAAATTAAATAATTTGTTATTAAAAAGTTTTCAAACTTTAATTGCGTTTGTGTTTATTTCATAAAAACATAAGTACCAAATATACAAAACTGCTATTAAACACGAAGACTAACGCTAAACACTTGATTGTATGTCAGCCTAAAACGTATTTTTTAAAATATTAGTTGTCCTTCCTGATGCTATATCTAGATTTCCATGATTGTACGTACACATTTTCACAAAGCAGGACAGCTAATCGTAAATTATATATTGATGATTTGGCCTGGGGGGGGGGGGGCTCGAGCCCCCTCCCCCCCTGCTCGCCCCCCTGGTTGCGCCACTGCGTGTACAAAATTTCACGTTATTTGGTTGTCTGGATCTTGAGTTTTAAGGGAACAGACAGAAAGATAGCAAATGCGTCTTATAAGTATAGAGAAGTATTGCCATCTACCGAATGACGGGGAATGTAATTTCTAAAGAAAATACAATTATTTATTATCTTTTCATAAATTACTTTTTGTTAATTGAGTTTCCCGTTTCCGGTTTCATATTCTTCATCATTCATGATAATTATCAGTAATTTTCTGATCTAATTTCACTATTAAATTTGTAAACAAACTGACAATACGAATCAGTTGACGACAGAAGGCTCAATATTAATTTTTATTTTTTTTTTAAATATTATTTTTTATTAATATCAATTAAATATTTGCTACAGAATTACTATATTCTATTATAGAATTAAGGGGGTAAAATTTGTCTTTCGGTCATATTTTGTCTTGCCCCCCCTTAAATTTTCAAGGGGGGGGCGGCGCCATGTCTAATTACCATGTCTAATTTCCCTATCTAATTACACTGTCTAATTACCATGTCTAAAACATAATTTCAATGTTGTTTTGTGTGCATAGTTTCATAAATACAATATTAATAAACTTAGAGGATTGAGTTTGTTTACCCGTAAAGAAATGTCAGCCTGTAGCGTTTAGAATTTACCCCCCACCTTCTCCGCCCCCTCTCTGCACCGACAGGTGAAACTTTCCCTCCCAAACGAGTGACCCATCTTAGTTGACCATGTTATGTAACCCCATTGTCATGGTCAAGCCAAGCTCCCAACTTACTTTGTGGCCCGTAATGACACATGCATTGAGAGCGTGATTACTCCTCCCCCCCCCCCCCGACTTTTATAAAGTTAAGTTAGAATAAGTTATTCAGTAGAGTAGACAATAGATGAGAGAAAGATGTAGTAGAGTATCTAAGTAGTTTGTTATAATAGAAGTAATTAGGAGATCTTTATACAAGCAAAGCTGTATTATAGTTCTATAAAAGTATTTGTTGTATTGTGCACTGCACAGAGTTCTGTTTTATATATTAGTCAGAAAAGTAAACGTAACATAGTGAGCACATATAAAAGCTGACGTCAGATATATGGTTAGTTTATTAAAAATCACCTGGCGAGGCTGCCCTCTATATATATATAAATTATAACGCAACATATTTGGCCAAGAATTTTGATGTAACATTTGGCGAACATATAAAATTCTACCGTAACGCAGCCATTAAAACGCAAAGCTATAAACTCGATTGCTTACGTCATGCAGCGAACTACTCAAGTGAGACCAAGTGTTCTTTAAAATGTGTCTTTTTATCTGTACCGTCACTCACAGACTGAAGTTGGCTGAACATTTGGGTATGTACATAATTACGAACATGATATGTCATGCTATGTCCACTTATCAAGTAGTAACAACGAATAGATGGCTGGAATTTTTCTTTTAATTTCGAAAAAAATAAAGAAATATCAATTTTATAAATTGTTGGTTAAATGCCACTTTATGTAAACCAAGTATTACTGCATACAACAACTATAGAGATATTCCTTTCAGCTGACTGAGCTTGTTATTTTGACCGATTTCTGTAAGTATGTTAATTTTATAAACTTTTCTTAACCATGCGACATATTTATTCCATCTTTACAAGTACTCATCTACAGCATATCATAAAATTAAAGATTCCCCCAGAGACCAGAGCAGAGCAAGTAATGGGTCACTGAGCTTGACCCATGACCCATATGACCCATCAAGTTCTTGACCCAGACCCATCATGACCCAAGACCCATTGAATGTCGTTATTTTCAAGATGGCGGCCGTCGCCATAGAAACCATTTCGTTTTTTAGGGTCGGGCGGAGACTAAGGATGGGTCATGGGTCAGAGAGCATTGACCCATGATACATGTGACCCATCCAATTTTGCGACCCATTTGACCCATTGACCCATGACCCATTGACCCATTACTTGCTCTGGTCCAGAGGACTATCAAGGCAGATGAAGTGTAGAATTCATGTTTCTGTTACCTCTGTTGTGCTTAGCACCGAGGCGCAGCCGCCCTTTACTTCTTCAACACAAGCCATGTACCCACTTAAATCTGAGTGGACATGTGGGATCTAACCAACTTAAACTGAGACCTGGATTATTCCCTTGGTTCTCACGTCGATCACAAGAAATCATTAATAATTCACAAGAAATCATTAATAAATCAAAAGAAATCATAATAAATCATTAATAGATCACAAGAAATAATTAATAACTCATTAATAGATCAAAAGAAATCATAATAAAACCTTAATAAATCACAAGAAATCATAATAAATCATTAATAAATCACAAGAAATCATAATAAACGATTAATAAATCACACTAATTCATCGTGTGAGTTAACTTATTCAAATGTGAGTAGAAAAAAAAAGATAAGAAATATTCAATACGGAGTCAAAATGACAGAGATTACTCCCAAATGGTCGAGATATTCTACAAGTCTATCAAAATGACAGAGATTACTCCCAATTGGCCAAGATATTCTAAAAGTCTATCAAAATGACATAGATTACTCCCAATTGGCCAAGATATTCTAAAAGTCTATCAAAATGACAGAGATTACTCCCAATTGGCCGAGATATTCTAAAAGTCTATCAAAATGACAGAGATTACTCCCAATTGGCCGAGATATTCTAAAAGTCTATCAAAATGACGAGACTACTCCCAATTGGCCAAGATATTTTAAAAGTCTATCAAAATGCACAACCGCCATTCAATATCAGGTCCGAAATTTAAAATTGAAGAACTTGGGTGTCATCGATATCTTTGGAAAATTCTTACAATCACCGAGAGAAGTAATAAACAAAACAAAATTTCATAATTGCATACTTTCAATCTAATGTTATTGTTGTTTTTGTAATGGGTGTCCTCGTTGTGTAAGCCGCTGAATATTTTTTTTTCTTATTCGACAGACCATGAAACATTACTGCGTACTTATCGTCACCAAATGGAAACTACTGTTAACTCTTTGTGCCCTGAACGTCGTGATGTACATAGTATTTAACTTCACCCGGCCTCTACACCGTCAGATTCTGCTGAACTATAACAGTCTTAAAGGTTGGGTCTGAACCTATCGGTTTACAGTCTTAAAGGTTGGGTCTGAACCTATCGGTTTACAGTCTTGAAGGTTGGATCTGAAGCTCTCGGTTTACAGTCTTAAAGGTTGGGTCTGAACCTACTGGTTTACAGTCTTAAAGGTTGGGTCTGAACCTATCGATTTACAGTCTTAAAGGTTGGGTCTGAACCTATTGGTTTCTTTTCAGTTGAATTTCGTCAGTGTTGTCGCCGGATATCAAGATGTATCGATCCATATCTTAAGTTTTTTCCAAGCGTGGTCTTAACTAAAACAGTTCCACCAAAAATAAAAATTTCCGTGTTACTCTTGTCATTGATTGACACAAGAATGTCTTAAAATAAATCTACGTGAATATTTTGAAAAGAAAAAAACAATAACAAGGATTTTTAGTTATTGCTAAAAGAAAACCCAAAGGTTTTAAATAGTAGCTGTTATTACATTCGCAGCAAATGGTAGCTGGGTTTGGACTTAGGTGTGAGCTAATTCTAATTGGATGAGTAAGTTGGTTCCTCCTATACAGGGGTGATATTTTGAAGATATATTTATGTATAGGCTGGAATATATGTACATGGCCGGTTTTAAGATATGCGTGGCCTCGTTTTGGAAGTTCTTTGGCGCGCTCCCCTCCTCCCCAACCAACCTGCATCCAGTCTTCAGTGTCTTACTCATAAGCATCTCTCTTCCAAGTCTGCTATGTGACGCAAATTTAGATGTGAGACATTGAAAACAGGTAATACACAAAATACGTAAATAACTTCACATAGGATCTTCAAGTGACAGTTAAGATTATATATATATATATATATATATATATATATATATATATATATATATTACTCCAGTTGAGTAAAAAATACATCAGAATTATTTCTTTTCTCAAAACTCTTATCACGTGACATTTATAATCCAAAGTTATATTTTTATCATCAGAACTCATTTTTCTAGCTTTTTTTCCCACAAAAGCGTTATAGAATATAAAAAAGTTCATTAACTCCTACATATTTTAAACTCATTAGAGATAAAATACAAATCGTTCAAATTCTCTGAAATCAAATATCTCTAAAAAAAAACGTTACCTCCTATTTATCCACCAAGCATATATCCATCAATATCTGCCAGTATTGTCATGAAATTATTATAATCCAACATTACGCGACTCAACCAACAAAGCCAGAACAGTTTTGTAGTTGACGTTATCATGATCACGGGCGATCTGTCACGGTCGTTGTCTTGGGTGTCTGATCACCTACTGAGTTTGGGCAAGTATTTGTATTTTACCCAGCCACGCGGTTCCACGGGACGCGAAATGAGTACACAACGCATGCAAATACAACGAGAACTGTTTAGTTAGGCCTACATGAAGCGACAACCATTGTGCCCTAAAAAGGGCAAATAGATTTATCGGCTACCTACTTCTTAACTTATCAACAATACAGAAAGATCGACTTGCGGCTGGTGGTTCTAAAAAGAACTGAGGACTGAGCTGGGGTATCTATCACAAAGTTACTCCCTGCCATAAGGGAACCGTCCAAGCGTCTACATGCACCTGGTCTGCCGAATTCCACCTAATCAATATGAGGCCCCGCATGCCCGAAGCGCACGACCTCTTTAGCTGCACAAGGGCTGAGTCCGTTGCCTCTACCTCATGTAGCTCACACCTATGTCCAACCCAGTTACTATTTGCTGCAAATGTAAAAACAGCTACTATTTGCCGTAAATGATTCAACAGCTACTATTTGCTGCAAATATAACAACAGCTATTTGCTGCAAATGTTACTACATCTACGACGGCCTTTTGGGGCTAAATGAACTTTACTATAATGTACTGACAATGATAAAAGAATTTTTTTTAAATATATAAACAAGTATAGTTGACTAAATACCAATACCATTGCCTTATCTGTTTAAATTATTACATCAGTTTTGTGCCCCTTTCCTCCATGGATTTATTAGTGACTGGTATTATCTGCATTTAAATTGATTTATCCTTTTAAAGTTTTTTTCTTTCTTTTTATGAGTCCCGTCTCCCCCCCCCCCTTTTCCTCCAAGCTACTTTTATTGTTTATTTGTGTTTGTATTCCTGCTGATTGTTTGAACTATTTCACAGAAATCGGCACACGAGAAAACACATCGACCACACGACTGGGGAATTTCAGGTAAAAAAGAAAATGAGTGTTATTCATGAAAATTAAAAAAAAAAATCAATTTAACTAAACAGACTGTCATATTATGATGACACGTTAGAGGTATACACACAAAAAAAATACCCTGTCGCCTTTATGAAACAACGGATCAATACTTGACACAGCGGATAAACATAATCACAGAGAAAAAAAATGATCAACTGAAACTGAATTAGCAGAACAGTATAAGAGACTATAGGGGCGGCCACTCTTTGGGGGGGGGGGGGGGTCGACGAGTCCACATTCCGGGTTGGTTGGTTGTTATTTTTGTATTTAGTGTGAAATCAAATCACCAGCTCCGTCTGATACAGTTGAACGGCATTTTGGTTTACAGTAAATCATCAAAGAAATAAACAGAAAATATCGATTAACTGGGAGCCCTACTTAGACATACACAAAAAGAGCGCCCGTTGTAATAGACTTTTCTACCCCTTTGTAATAGACTTTTCTACCCCATTGTAATAGACTTTTCTACCCCTTTGTAATAGACTTTTCTACCCCATTGTAATAGACTTTTCTACCCCATTGTAATAGACTTTTCCACCCCTTTGTAATAGACTTTTCCGCCCCTTTGTAATAGACTTTTCCGCCCCATTTGTAATAGACGCAATGTGTTTTTTAAATATTAATTATTGCATTATCCCTGAAATTAAGAAGAAATAAAAGTATTGTTTTAACATGACTGTTGCATACGTTTTAGCAGTACACCTGTCCATGTGAACATGTATATATAATATATATATATATATATATATATATGTGTGTGTGTGTGTGTGTGTGTTTGTGTGTGTGTCATTAGTTTCAGTAGAGATGACCTCAGAATGGAGTTCAAGAAGTCGCCGACACCTGACCTGAGTGACCTGACCTACGACAACGCGAATGACTTCCCTTGTACAATGTCCAAACAAGAACTGGACGCTGCCAGACCAGATCAGATAGAAGACATTATGTGCCGGGTGAGTAGCATCTGCATAGGTAGGTACTTGGCACACTATTATATTATATATTATATTATATATTATATTATATATTATATATTATATTATATTATATTATATTATATATTATATTATATATTATATTATATATTATATTATATATTATATTATATATTATATTATATATTATATTATATATTATATTATATATTATATTATATATTATATTATATATTATATTATATATTATATTATATATTATATATTATATATTATATATTATATATTATATATTATATTATATTATATATTATATATTATATATTATATATTATATTATATATTATATTATATATTATATATTATATATTATATATTATATATTATATATTATATATTATATATTATATATTATATTATATATTATATTATATATTATATTATATATTATATTATATATTATATTATATTATATTATTATACACTGTTGCACTCGTTCTTACGTATTGGGGGGGGGGCGAAAGCAAGATACACATGGGGGCCATTGGGGGAAAATATATTATGGAGCCCTAGACCAGGGGTCGGCAACCTGCGGCTCGCGAGCCGCATGCGGCTCTTTCGATGTCAAGTTGCGGCTCTTTCGATGTGCAATTTCGGCCTAATCGAATACCATAATATTGGAGCAACAATTTTAGTGGCTCTTTAAAACCTGAGAAAATTGTGAATTATAACTTTTGGCTCTTTCGTCTCAAAAGGTTGCCGACCCCTGCCCTAGACAATAGACGATTTTGCAGTCCTAGAAAAGATGCATAAGGAATCGATAGGTAAAGATTTTGCTGCCATAGGAAAAGAAATATTTTAGAATCCTGCACCAAATAGCATTTGGATGGCTCTTGTAAAAGTAAATTTTCATAGACCTCGAGGCACATCGGGACAGGGGGAAACTCTAAAAATGCATCTGTTTCTGTAACCTCAGCAAATGAAGACATTTATTGCTAGATCAACGCCCAGTCGTTTTTACCTCTGCAACTGGAGTCAAACATCCACTTAAAGCTGAGTGAACATGAAGGGGATTCATGCCAACTTTCACCAGAACCCGTGAAAATTCCCCGTGGGCCTCAATGCAGATGGCGCATCGCTCTATAAATAGTTATCGGTTTTGTTAAAACTCTCGCGCCATTGTTGTTATTCGTTTTTGTTTCCCTTCATTAAATACCCCACAGACCTATTTACACCTCTTTGTTGTTTTCAATTTGCAGTATAAATATAACAAAGCGATAATATATTATTTAATTCGTGAGTTCATTGGCTTCCATGAGCTTTATATATATATATATATGATAAACATTTCTATTCAATGAATCGACTGATGAGAGTAAATATCATTCATGGGGGCGATGTAAACATTGTTTGAAAACGAGGCTTGCGCAATTTTGTATAATATCTAATCTGTGGCCTTCACCAAGGAGTGAACCCAGGACTCTCATGTCGACCGTCGAGCATTCTAAACTACTCGGCCACCCGCTATAGGCAAAGACTAATTTGAGAGCCCTAGATCAAAACGCTGTCAAGGACGCCACTTTGAACTTTAGCACACCCCCCCCCCAGTAAATGTTGACAAAAGTGCATCATGGGGGGGACCTCTTACCGGTGGGGGCACTACCCAGCCAGTTAGTTTGCCGCCCATGTATATGAACAACTTAGGTTGTACGTATTAAAATATATGTGTGTGTTTAAATAATTTCTAACTACTTGCAATGTCTGTGTTGCCAACTTAGTATTTCTCCACAACTGGCATTACGTTTTTTCATTGCATATACAAATTTCTGTACGCAAAATAAAAAAAACGTTTAATTTGAATCAATTCTTTCAATCTACTTGAAGCCAAGACCCGGATATTTGAAAGAATATAAAAATCCATGTTTTCTGGACACGTCTAATCCGAACGAGACAAGGTTGGATACATTCTGTCACCCATACTTCCACATCCTGGGATTTGATAAATGTGGAACGACGGACTTCCACAGTAGACTCACCTCCCACCAGGAGATTCTCTTTAATTTTGGTGTGGTGAATAAGGAGTTGTATTTTTGGTCCTGGTTGAGATTCGGTAAGTAAATGGAATCAATGATTTTTTTTTTTAATATTATGTTTACTGTGGATAAACACGTGACCATTGGTTTAAAAAAAAAGTGAAAAGTTCTGAAATAGTTTACTGAAAATGTTTGGGTCTTTAAATATCTATATAAATAATAGCGGTTTGGGTTCTACGTTAAATCGAAAGTAAAGAATCAATACAACAGTTTTCCAGTTTAAAATACAATCATGAAAAAAAATCGGATCTGCCCGAAACCAAAAATAACATAGCCTACCGATCAAGCCTAAGGTGATATAACTTTATGCAAAGGTTTTGCAGCGTACAGCTAGTAGTATGCAGTACCTCAAGTTAAGCAAATGAAATACAAAAAACTCGGAGAAAGGGCTTTAAAAGAGGAGAGAGGTTATAATAGTGTGCATATTTAAAACGTATTATTTCATTCGGTATTTACTAATATTGTTAAAATCTAAAATGATCCTTATTTGTAAGTGCAAATATTGTGGTATATCTTATTTACTGATAACAGTTGTTTTTTTACCCTGGTAAGATTGTGTGTGAGAAGTCCCTGTAATGATGCGATGAAACCTCTTAGATCCTGTTAAAACTAATGGGACTGTTTGTTATGGTGTCCTTCTTTAATCTGCACCATACCCGACAGTGCAATGGCCTTGGGGGCACCACGGGGTATATAGCGAGAACTTTAACCATGACCTGACATATCCATTGGTCATCACCGGAGATCGAATCATAAACCCTCAGGTCCGTCCTTCCCCCTGGTAAAAAAGTCGATGTTGTGAACTTGTGATCAGTTGAAATTCTAATTAATGCACCACTAGATTACCCATGTATCGCGGTGATTGATTTATATTAAACCTTGGTTGATGTTTACTTTAGGTAACTTCTTTGATCGGAAATATCAGGTATCTAAGCTGTGGCAGTACAAGCACAGATTTCCTCATAGAAGAATTATAGATGGCCTGGCTAAAGACAAGGTGCAACTTATAACTGGTAAGTTGACAGCCCATACAAATTGTCTTTTTTTTTACTACAATCACTAGATTTTAATAGATTGGCCAAAGATGAGCCTGAAAGAACAATATTGTACTCAAACACCGTGCCGTTAAGGTATTTCTGCTTCTGTAAACACTCCGCTATATTAGTACATGGCCCGACCCGATTTGACGTTTACTTCTCTGATGTCACTATTATTTGGGGGGGGGGGGCAGCATGATTAATGACCATTCATTTATCATTTTTAAAAAGTGGTTGTCCTGTGGAAGAAAATTATAGTCGCCCGTTATGTTGATTAGTATGACTCTGAATAGAATCTAGCTGCATTATAAGGACTCTGATTTAATCTAACTGTCTTAGTAAGACTCTGAATAGAATCTGTCTTATGACTCTGAATAGAATCTAATTGCCTTATTATGACTCTAAATAGAATCTAACTGCCTTATTATGACTCTGACTAGAATCTAACTGCATTATAAGGACTCTGATTTAATCTAACTGCCTTAGTATGACTCTGAGTAGAATCTGTCTTATGACTCTGAATAGAATCTAAATGCCTTATTATGACTCTAGAATCTAACTACCTTATTATGACTCTGAATAGAATCTAACTGCATTGAAGCGACGCTGATTTAATCTAACTGCCTTATAATCTGGCACAAAAATAACTGGCTGTTCGGCCAAATTGTCATCTTGTCAGGGGATGCAACACCGTTGGATGCCTGGGAGTTTCGTTACTGGCCGGGCGACCCACAGAATAAAGGACTTATAGAACCGAGGTTTCTCACCCCACACGCCATGCGACATGTCTACGCCAACCCAAAGTTTATATTACTCATGAGAGACCCGGTAGAAAGGTGAGAGAACTCGCGTGGAATTGCATCGTTAAAAAGAAATTATAGTTTGTCTTTTTAATCTGGATAGTAAGTACATCAGTTAATTTGAAATAATAGTTTTTACTTGGATAGTACTTTGTCATCTCTCAGGATGTTTCAACGCTTGTTTTACTGGTATGTTCTATAATTTAAGAAATGAAACATTTAGTCTTCGTTTTTTGTATACTCTTTGTACTAAATAAATGTCAGTAGGTCTGAATAAATTATAAGTGAAGTACAAACGTTCCCCACGATTTACTTATTGTTCAAGTTATTTATGAAAAATAATTAAATTTTTTTCTATTTAAGTTTTATGCTAGTAAAAAATAAACGACATATGTACAGAGAAAGTGGATTTTATATTTTGGTCTTTTTGAAAAAGAATCATTTTTTTAAATTAATAAACAGTCAGTCTTGATCTCAGGTTAGGTGAAATGTCTGTCCATATGAGAGATCATGTCTTTCAAATAGGGAGACGTGTCAATAGGGATATCCCCCCACCCCCTCATAGGCCCATTCATTCAAGACTCAACGTTTATTTTATTGATCACGGCATGTGGGACTTTTGTCTGGATACCATATTGTCACCTGCGCACCACCCAGGGGTGTTAGAAATAGTAAAGTGACACCGTATGTGACAAAAGCACCAACTCCAACTTAGAAATGAAATACGGGAATCTTTTAGTCGTCACTTGATACGATGTACAAACAACACAATGTTGACACGACCTCAACGTCCCAAAGCTTCATAACACAACTTCTCACTCCAACAACTGGACATCAGCTAAATTTTCACCCAGTCCAGCCACACACACACGCAGACACACAGCGCACCACTCAAGTCTCCAGTTACACTCTGATGCTCTCCCCTGCACAATAACAATCAATCTGTCACACACACATATATATTATGGATTGTATTTTAGTATCCTGGGCATTTAGGCATGAGTATAAAATAAAAGTGTATTAAATGAACCATAGAAAACGTACACAATAGATATACAGTGATACGTCGGAAACCAAAATTTATTTATTCCTTTAAGTCTTTCGAAAGTCCTGTAAATTGTTGTTTTTTTTTTTTTAATCAATCACTTACATCAAGCTTATCCAGGCAACGGATGCAGACATTCTACATTTTTACAAAGTAACTTTTTTGCTGTCCATATGCCTGACTGCAGTTTACAAACAAACTGTGCCACATTCGCAGTGGCGATTTCACACAGACATTGCATAGCACGGTCGAAATTTATGGTGACATTCTTCCTAATTTTTGTTGTAATTCCAAGTTGTTGTTTTTATTGAGTAATTTTCCTCATTATTCTTGCTTTTGGATTGTGAGGTCTCGTTGTATATAAGAGTTTTTAATATCTTAGTTATCTTATGACTTTTCATACACATAGCCATCATTGCATAACATTAGTCATCATTTACATAACACTAGCCATCATTACATAACACTAGTCATCATTTACTTAACACTAGTCATCATTTACACAACACTAGCCATCATACATAACACTAGCCATCATTTACACAACACTAGCCATCAATACATAACGCTAGCCATCATTACATAACATTTGCCATCATTACATAACACTAGTCATCATTTACATAACACTAGCCATCATTACATATCTTTTTTTTTCCAGGTTATATTCAGACTATATATTTCTACGCCATGGTAAAACACCTGAAGAATTTGCGCGAGACGTGCTGGAAGCTGTTTCCGTGGTGAAAGACTGTCTGAAGACTTATTCTCTACGTCATTGTATTTTTAGTGAGGAAATGTACACGAATCTACCGGTTAGATTTATAAATAAATTGTCCGTTATTTGTAAAAAATATACACGGCCTGCCCAACAGAATATAAAGTATACAGAATGCGCATGTGAGTGTGTCAATACTGATGTTCCAATGGGCCCATTCACTTACTCCTCCCACATATATAGAGTCTTGACATCGGGCTAAGGGAAATCTATGTCCACATGAGAGTTCATCAACACAGGGGATATATCAACACAGGGAGTGCACCATATGCAATTATTTTGTCAAACACAGAGAGTGTATTTTCTACTTTTCTAGTTTTGAAAGAATTAATTTTTATCTATTGTTTTGCACATTTGAATATTTTTGTATTACTTTCGCCAGTCGACATAACACTATAGGCAGTGTTGTTAGTATCGAAGTATCGGTATCGGTATTGACGATACAATTTTTAACAACCCTGACTATAAGTACATAACTATTTTTGGCACTTATGTTGTACTTTATTTTTAACGTGATAACCTCAAGTCAAATAATACATTATAGGATATTATGAACAGCATGATAGTCGGGTAATTGCGATCCAGATAGTCGAGAGACTTCTGTAAATTAATTATCCTTACTTAGTACTGGTAAAGATGTTTTTGTAAGTATTTAAACAAATATTTCAGAGTATTTCTAAAATGAAAGCATAATATTTGAAACATGCCGTGTTCCACTTTAAAATGCGTTTATTCTTAGCATTAAAGATAACAGCATACAAATAAAGTGGGTGGATATAAATGCACATTGTGATGTCATTAAAATTCCTTGAATCAGATGAGGATTCAAATCGGCTGCTATTCTGTATTCTTGAGGGAGTGGTTCTCAGTCTTTGACAGGCGACACTTCCTGATATTTCGTACCGAGGATTATCACAACAACACCAAGGAATATCTCAGACAAGCTTTTGACTTTTTACAAGTGTGTGAGTAACATAATTTTGACTTTTTTACAAGTGTGTGAGTAACATAATGTTGATTTTTTACAAGTGTGTGAGTAACATAATTTTGACTTTTTACAAGTGTGTGAGTAACATAATTTTGACTTTTTTACAAGTGTGTGAGTAACATAATGTTGATTTTTTACAAGTGTGTGAGTAACATAATTTTGATTTTTTACAAATGTGTAAGTAACATTATTTTGACTTTTTACAAGTGTGTGAGTAACATAATGTTGACTTTTTACAAGTGTGTAACATAAAGTTGACTTTTTTACAAGTGTGTGAGTAACATAATTTTGACTTTTTTACAAGGGTGTGCGTAACATAATGTTGACTTTTGACAAGTGTGTGAGTAACATAATTTTGACTTTTTTTACAAGTGTATGAGTAACATAATTTTTACTTTTCTACAAGTGTGTGAGTAACATAATGTTGACTTTTTACAAGTGTGTGAGTAACATAATTTTGACTTTTTTACAAGTGTGTGAGTAACATAATGTTGACTTTTGACATGTGTGTGAGTAACATAATGTTGATTTTTTACAAGTGTGTGAGTAACATAATGTTGACTTTTGACAAGTGTGTGAGTAACATAATTTTGACTTTTTTACAGTTGTGTGAGTAACATAATGTTGACTTTTGACATGTGTGTGAGTAACATGATGTTGACTTTTGACAAGTGTGTGAGTAACAAAATGCTGACTTTTTTACAAGTGTGTGAGTAACATAATGTTGACTTTTGACATGTGTGTGAGTAACATAATGTTGATTTTTTACAAGTGTGTGAGTAACATAATGTTGACTTTTGACAAGTGTGTGAGTAACATAATTTTGACTTTTTTACAGTTGTGTGAGTAACATAATGTTGACTTTTTTTACAAGTGTGTGAGTAACATAATTTTGACTTTTCTACAAGTGTGTGAGTAACATAATGTTGACTTTTTACAAGTGTGTGAATAACATAATTTTGATTTTTTACAAGTGTGTGAGTAACATAATGTTGACTTTTGACATGTGTGTGAGTAACATAATGTTGATTTTTTACAAGTGTGTGAGTAACATAATGTTGACTTTTGACAAGTGTGTGAGTAACATAATTTTGACTTTTTTACAGTTGTGTGAGTAACATAATGTTGACTTTTTTTACAAGTGTGTGAGTAACATAATTTTGACTTTTCTACAAGTGTGTGAGTAACATAATGTTGACTTTTTACAAGTGTGTGAATAACATAATTTTGACTTTTTTACAAGTGTGTGAGTAACATAATGTTGACTTTTGACATGTGTGTGAGTAACATAATGTTGATTTTTTACAAGTGTGTGAGTAACATAATGTTGACTTTTGACAAGTGTGTGAGTAACATAATTTTGACTTTTTTACAAGTGTGTGAGTAACATAATGTTGACTTTTGACATGTGTGTGAGTAACATGATGTTGACTTTTGACAAGTGTGTGAGTAACAAAATGCTGACTTTTGACAAGTGTGTGAGTAACATAATTTTGATTTTTTACAAGTGTGTGACTAACATAATGTTGACTTTTTTACAAGTGTGTGAGTAACATAATGTTGATTTTTTACAAGTGTGTGAGTAACATAATGTGATTTTTTACAAGTGTGTGACTAACATAATGTTGACTTTTTTACAAGTGTGTGAGTAACATAATGTTGATTTTTTACAAGTGTGTGAGTAACATAATGTGATTTTTTACAAGTGTGTGAGTAACATAATTTTGACTTTTTACAAGTGTGTGAGTAACATAATTTTGACTTTTTTACAAGTGTGTGAGTAACATAAAGTTGACTTTTTCACAAGTGTGTGAGTAACATAATGTTGACTTTTTACAAGTGTGTGAGTAACATAATTTTGATTTTTTACATGTGTGTGAGTAACATAAGTTTGACTTTTTTACAAGTGTGGGAGTAACATAATGTTGACTTTTGACAAGTGTGTGAGTAACATAATGTTGACTTTTGACAAGTGTGTGAGTAACATAATGCTGACTTTTGACATGTGTGTGAGTAACATGATGTTGACTTTTGACAAGTGTGTGAGTAACATAATGCTGACTTTTGACATGTGTGTGAGTAACATAATTTTGATTTTTGACAAGTGTGTGAGTAACATAATGCTGACTTTTGACATGTGTGTGAGTAACATAATTTTGATTTTTTACAAGTGTGTGAGTAACATAATGCTGACTTTTGACATGTGTGTGAGTAACATGATGTTGACTTTTGACATGTTTGTGAGAGTAACATAGTGGTGTAACTGGGCAGGGCGCAGGGGGGCAGCACTCACTACGCTAACAGAATTATTAACACAGTAGTGTGGCGCGACGTTTAGAGTTTGCATAACTAACGCCAGTTATGATACTGGAGTTAACAAAATGTAACTTTACTTTTCACTTTGAGCATAAGTGTGTGTGTCATGGTTATTGTTGTTGTTGTTGTTGTTATGTTATAATTTGTGTGGTTTTGTTGATTTTCTCATGATTTAATTTTGGTCTTTTTTTCTATTTAGCTCAACTTTCTGAATCTGAGTTAGAAAAAATCTCCAACAAACCGATCAAACATGAAACAGCTCTCAAGAAAATTGCTGGTCCGATGCTACCAGAAACTAGAGCGATATTAGAGGAATTTTATGCCAGATTTAATGAGGACCTTGCCAGTTTGTTGAACGATTCCAGATTTTTATGGCGTGATGCCGAGATTTCATTTTAGTCTCTCAATGCTGGTGTTAATATAATCATTTTTGAACATGTTTGATTGTGATGATTTATAAAATGAAGCTTACTTATAAATTGGAGTGGTTTTTAGCTATTTATTACACTTTTAAAAAACCGATGAAATCTATTTTTAACTCTGGATGATTAAAAAAAAATAAAGAATAAAGTAGTTATCTCCCCCCCCCCCCCCCCCAATGTTAAATGATCGCTTTGAAAAACTATTTAGAAAATCCCGTGGTATACAGTCAAATATACTATAACCTACACACAAAAATTCGATTGGCTACATAATCAGTTTTTGAAGAAAGAAAAAATATATTTTGAGGCCCCTTAGGATAGACTTACTAATACATGTAAGGGAGCATGGGCGCAACCGATGTACCGGTTGTGTGGGTCCGGACTCCGGACCTTACCAAAAAAAATCAAGCCACTGGTTTTCGACCCTACCAAAATTTCGGGGCAGACATACCAATTTTCATCTTCCCTAATATTTTGGACCCTACCAACTTCAACGTACTGGTTGCGCCCCTGTAAAGGGAAGCATTGAAAACTCTTCTCTTAAGTTCTTACAAGCATCAAATTTTATAGTAATGTGTACTGGACGAGCAGTCCTTTGACATTGTGGGCACTCAAACGCACACACATACACAACAGGAGCTCTCTCTCTCTCTCTCTCTCACACACACACACACACACACACACACACACACAACAACTACTAGTTTCTGAAGATGTCTATACTGTATGCTGGAAATATTTTATTAAACAATCCTTCTATTGTCAAGTCACCTAAGCCGAAAATATCGTATACCATGATGATGTATGGGTCTGGCTAGGGATACGAATGTTAATCTACTGTTTAGCCACATCTCCTGGTCAACAATACGCTCTGACCACTCTTGACCTCATTCACATCCGAACAAAATGTGAAGCTTTTAGAGAAAAAAAAATATGTATCCACAAGTCAACTGTAAGTCTATGAAAAGATACGTACTAAATTCCTAAGTCAATGAAAAGATACGTATTAAATTCCTAAGTCAATGAAAAGATACGTGTTAAATTCCTAAGTCAATGAAAAGATACGTATTAAATTCCTAAGTCAATGAAAAGATACGTATTAAATTCCTAAGTCAATGAAAAGATATGTGTTAAACTCCTAAGTCAATGAAAAGATACGTATTAAATTCCTAAGTCAATGAAAAGATACGTATTAAATTCCTAAGTCAATGAAAAGATACGTATTAAATTCCTAAGTCAATGAAAAGATACGTATTAAATTCCTAAGTCAATGAAAAGATACGTATTAAATTCCTAAGTCAATAAATTGTCTGCATCAGAACATGATGAGTGTGGGCCACCTTTGGGTTCAAATTGCAAAAAAAAAAAAATTGTTATAAAGGGCAGCATCATGGTCAATTTATCAGAATATAGTAATGAATGTAGTAATGAATATAGTAATGAATATAGTAATGAACATAGTAATGAATATAGTAATGAATATGAATATAGTAATGAATATGAATATAGTAATTAATATAGTAATCAATATGGATATAGTAATGAATATAGTAATGAATATGAATATAGTAATGAATATAGTAATGAATATAGTAATGAATATAGTATCTATCACAGTTTAGAAATGAGGTCTGGATGGTCATCAAACGGTTTTCATCAAGTCATTCCTACTGCCTTCACCCTTTGCCATTTGACATGTTGGTCGGTGCGACCTCCCAAATCCCGAAAGAAAGATGGCCTTGCACATGCTTTATAAACAAACCGATACCTAATGAAAGAGCAAACAATTATTGAATGGGACTACTGGACTTACACAAGGTCCTTCTCTGGATTGGTGAGGGTCACAGTCTCTATGTAGATAGCCGGGGTCGAGAACGGTAACCACGTGAGGGGGTCTAGAAAGTTCGGTGATGCATTCCAAGGAATTGTGACACTTTTGATTTCCCCGATGTCTGATGGAGACTGAAGCAATGAGCGGTAACTCTCGCCAGCTTCTAGGTAGACGGGGCTAAACAAACAAGACTTACCGTTACTTATGTTGGATACTTTATTAAAATCATAATGGATTTCATAATATTACTTGTTTAAAGTTGCATTTTTAAAGTATAAATAATATAGCTTGTTTAAAGTTGAATTTTTAAATTAATATTATAAATATTTTTTTTTTAAAACAATATCGATTTTTCTGTCATCAATGGCTTAAAGTAAATTGAAACAAAATTATCTTGAGAAAAAAATGTTTCCTTTTTCTTACCTTTCATTCACAAGAGTTTGTGGAATAGTCCCCTTTCTGCCTAGTAAAGTAGCGACCAACTGGCCAAAGACCTGCTGTTCGTTGTTGACTTCAACTGGACGCTAACTTGCAGAGGGTGGACTTAAGAATACCGAAACATATATATATATATATATCTATACGTTAAATAGGAGCCAAGACCGGCCTTTGGCCGATTTGACCGATGGCTCCAAATTGGGCCCGGCGCCTGGCAGGCGCCCCGCAATTTACATTTAATTAAAGGTAATAGTTTTTAATTGTAAAAAAAATAAATAAGAATATAGGCCTCGCAAGCATCCGTTAAATTGTGCCCCGACTTTCGTAAAGCCGGTGCTGATAGGAGAAATACTAATATATATATAACTTTCAATAAGATTTTCTATGTGTATTCAGCTACAGTTCTAAATACGACTATTCAACTATAGTATTCAGTTTACTGCTACGAGTCCTCCCTCACCTAGATTCGATCCCCCCCCCCGTGCCTACTACCTGTGTTAGAACGTCCACTACTACCGAATATGTAAACATGATAAGTTAATTTTCCGAACGCTGTTTGCGGCAAAATATCCTTGATGAGCATCTCTGGAAGGATAATTACAAATTGTGTGCGCAACAGTACGGAATAAAATGGGTGAGAAGTGGGGTGTGGGGGAGGTTGTGCATATGGTTTGGGAGGATTCGCCTCGGTAGATGATTGACTGATATGGGGGCCCAGGGGGGGGTAAACTGCCGATGAATGGAGACAATACAAAATTAATAAGTATTTCTTCTTCACAATTAATTTTGGAATTTTTAATTACGATTTTTATCTTTTACTTTGTGCTTTCAAAAAAAATTTCTTATGCACTGTTAGGTAAAATATCTTTTGTTATTTGAAAGTGAAGTAGTTTTCATTCAACAGAATCAGTGGTAAAGATTCATTTGTAAGATTTTTGAATATATTTTTTTTTTATTTAGTGGTTGGAGGAGGGGGGGTGTATAGGTGACATATTTTAGTTGTTTCTTTGCTTTTTACATAAGAAAAATTTTGCTTTATTTACAAATATACATAGATAAATATATATTTTAATATTCTATGAGGAATATGATTTTCAAGGTGAGTGGTATTATTCCTGGCATAAAAATGGGCGTTCTATCTAGTTATCAAGGGCTCTATCTAGTTTTGAAGTGCCCAACATAGTTATGAAGTGTCCTATCTAGTTCAAGAACTTCTGATTGTCTTTGTTTGTTCAGTTGAACTAATCAGAAGGTTATGTAGTATTTCAGAGGGTTGTCAAACATTTCAGTTTCTGAAGGCCGCATTCGTTGAAAAAGGAGGATAGGAGAATTGCACATTATACACGTCGTTAATAACTGTTGCTAGCTGAACACTAAATACATAATAACTATTGCTAGCTGCACACTAAATGCATAGTTAATAACTGTTGCTAGCTGAACACTAAATACATAATAACTGTTGCTAGCTGAACACTAAATACATAATAACTGTTGCCAGCTGCACACTAAATACATAGTTAATAACTGTTGCTAACTGCACACTAAATACATAATAACTGTTGCTAGCTGAACACTAAATACATGGTTAATAACTGTTGCTAGCTGCACACTAAATACATAGTTAATAACTGTTGCCAGCTGCACACTAAATACATAGTTAATAACTGTTGCCAGCTGCACACTAAATACATAGTTAATAACTGTTGCCAGCTGCACACTAAATACATAATAACTGTTGCCAGCTGCACACTAAATACATAATAACTGTTGCCAGCTGGACACTAAATACATAATACCTGTTGCTAGCTGCACACTAAATACATAGTTAATAACTGATGCCAGCTGCACACTAAATACATAATAACTGTTGCTAGCTGCACACTAAATACATAATAACTGTTGCCAGCTGCACACTAAATACATAGTTAATAACTGTTGCCAGCTGCACACTAAATACATAATAACTGTTGCTAGCTGCACACTAAATACATAATAACTGTTGCCAGCTGCACACTAAATACATAGTTAATAACTCTTGCTAGCTGCACACTAAATACATAGTTAATAACTGTTGCCAGCTGCACACTAAATACATAGTTAATAACTGTTGCTAGCTGCACACTAAATACATAGATAATAACTGTTGCTAGCTGCACACTAAATACATAGTTAATAACTGTTGCCAGCTGCACACTAAATACATAGTTAATAACTGTTGCCAGCTGCACACTAAATACATAGTTAATAACTGTTGCTAGCTGCACACTAAATACATAGTTAATAATTGTTGCCAGCTGCACACTAAATATATAGTTAATAACTGTTGCCAGCTGCACACTAAATACATAATAACTGTTGCCAGCTGCACACTAATTACATAATAACTGTTGCCAGCTGCACACTAAATACATAGTTAATAACTGTTGCTAGCTGCACACTAAATACATAGTTAATAACTGTTGCCAGCTGCACACTAAATACATAGTTAATAACTGTTGCCAGCTGCACACTAAATACATAGTTAATAACTGTTACTAGCTGCACACTAAATACATAATAACTGTTGCCAGCTGCACACTAAATACATAGTTAATAACTGTTGCCAGCTGCACACTAAATACATGATAACTGTTGCCAGCTGAACACTAAATACATAGTTAATAACTGTTGCCAGCTGCACACTAAATACATAATAACTGTTGCCAGCTGCACACTAAATACATAGTTAATAACTGTTGCCAGCTGCACACTAAATACATAATTACTGTTGCCAGCTGCACACTAAATACATAGTTAATAACTGTTGCCAGCTGCACACTAAATACATAATAACTGTTGCCAGCTGCACACTAAATGCATAGTTAATAACTGTTGCCAGCTGCACACTAAATACATAGTTAATAACTGTTGCTAGGTGCACACTAAATACATAGTTAATAACTGTTGCTAGCTGCACACTAAATACATAGTTAATAACTTTTTCCAGCTGCACACTAAATACATAGTTAATAACTGTTGCCAGCTGCACACTAAATACATAGTTAATAACTGTTGCCAGCTGCACACTAAATACATAATAACTGTTGCCAGCTGCACACTAAATACATAATAACTGTTGCCAGCTGGACACTAAATACATAATACCTGTTGCTAGCTGCACACTAAATACATAGTTAATAACTGTTGCCAGCTGCACACTAAATACATAATAACTGTTGCTAGCTGCACACTAAATACATAATAACTGTTGCCAGCTGCACACTAAATACATAGTTAATAACTGTTGCCAGCTGCACACTAAATACATAATAACTGTTGCCAGCTGCACACTAAATACATAGTTAATAACTGTTGCCAGCTGCACACTAAATACATAGTTAATAACTGTTGCTAGCTGCACACTAAATACATAGTTAATAACTGTTGCCAGCTGCACACTAAATACATAGTTAATAACTGTTGCTAGCTGCACACTAAATACATAGTTAATAACTGTTGCTAGCTGCACACTAAATACATAGTTTATAACTGTTGCCAGCTGCCCACTAAATACATAGTTAATAACTGTTGCCAGCTGCACACTAAATACGTAGTTAATAACTGTTGCTAGCTGCACACTAAATACATAGTTAATAACTGTTGCCAGCTGCACACTAAATATATAGTTAATAACTGTTGCCAGCTGCACACTAAATACATAATAACTGTTGCCAGCTGCACACTAAATACATAGTTAATAACTGTTGCTAGCTGCACACTAAATACATAGTTAATAACTGTTGCCAGCTGCACACTAAATACATAGTTAATAACTGTTGCCAGCTGCACACTAAATACATAATAACTGTTGCCAGCTGCACACTAAATACATAATAACTGTTGCCAGCTGGACACTAAATACATAATACCTGTTGCTAGCTACACACTAAATACATAGTTAATAACTGATGCCAGCTGCACACTAAATACATAATAACTGTTGCTAGCTGCACACTAAATACATAATAACTGTTGCCAGCTGCACACTAAATACATAGTTAATAACTGTTGCCAGCTGCACACTAAATACATAATAACTGTTGCTAGCTGCACACTAAATACATAATAACTGTTGCCAGCTGCACACTAAATACATAGTTAATAACTGTTGCCAGCTGCACACTAAATACATAGTTAATAACTGTTGCTAGCTGCACACTAAATACATAGTTAATAACTGTTGCCAGCTGCACACTAAATACATAGTTAATAACTGTTGCCAGCTGCACACTAAATACATAGTTAATAACTGTTGCCAGCTGCACACTAAATACGTAGTTAATAACTGTTGCTAGCTGCACACTAAATACATAGTTAATAACTGTTGCCAGCTGCACACTAAATACATAGTTAATAACTGTTGCCAGCTGCACACTAAATACATAGTTAATAACTGTTGCCAGCTGCACACTAAATACATAGTTAATAACTGTTGCTAGCTGCACACTAAATACATAGTTAATAACTGTTGCCAGCTGCACACTAAATACATAGTTAATAACTGTTGCCAGCTGCACACTAAATACATAGTTAATAACTGTTGCCAGCTGCACACTAAATACATAGTTAATAACTGTTGCTAGCTGCACACTAAATACATAGTTAATAACTGTTGCCAGCTGCACACTAAATATATAGTTAATAACTGTTGCCAGCTGCACACTAAATACATAATAACTGTTGCCAGCTGCACACTAAATACATAATAACTGTTGCCAGCTGCACACTAAATACATAGTTAATAACTGTTGCTAGCTGCACACTAAATACATAGTTAATAACTGTTGCCAGCTGCACACTAAATACATAGTTAATAACTGTTGCCAGCTGCACACTAAATACATAGTTAATAACTGTTGCTAGCTGCACACTAAATACATAATAACTGTTGCCAGCTGCACACTAAATACATAGTTAATAACTGTTGCCAGCTGCACACTAAATACATGATAACTGTTGCCAGCTGCACACTAAATACATAGTTAATAACTGTTGCCAGCTGCACACTAAATACATAGTTAATAACTGTTGCTAGCTGCACACTAAATACATAGTTAATAACTGTTGCCAGCTGCACACTAAATACATAGTTAATAACTGTTGCCAGCTGCACACTAAATACATAGTTAATAACTGTTGCTAGCTGCACACTAAATACATAGTTAATAACTGTTGCCAGCTGCACACTAAATACATAGTTAATAACTGTTGCTAGCTGCACACTAAATACATAGTTAATAACTGTTGCTAGCTGCACACTAAATACATAGTTAATAACTGTTGCCAGCTGCACACTAAATACATAGTTAATAACTGTTGCCAGCTGCACACTAAATACATAGTTAATAACTGTTGCTAGCTGCACACTAAATACATAGTTAATAACTGTTGCTAGCTGCACACTAAATACATAGTTAATAACTGTTGCTAGCTGCACACTAAATACATAGTTAATAACTGTTGCCAGCTGCACACTAAATACATAGTTAATAACTGCTGCCAGCTGCACACTAAATACATAGTTAATAACTGTTGCTAGCTGCACACTAAATACATAGTTAATAACTGTTGCGAGCTACACACTAAATACATAGTTAATAACTGTTGCCAGCTGCACACTAAATACATAGTTAATAACTGTTGCCAGCTGCACACTAAATACATAATAACCGTTGCCAGCTGCACACTAAATACATAATAACTGTTGCTTGCTGCACACTAAATACATAGTTAATAACTGTTGCCAGCTGCACACTAAATACATAGTTAATAACTGTTGCCAGCTGCACACTAAATACATAGTTAATAACTGTTGCCAGCTGCACACTAAATACATAATCACTGTTGCTAGCTGCACACTAAATACATAGTTAATAACTGTTGCTAGCTGCACACTAAATACATAATAACTGTTGCCAGCTGCACACTAAATACATAGTTAATAACTGTTGCCAGCTGCACACTAAATACATAATCACTGTTGCTAGCTGCACACTAAATACATAGTTAATAACTGTTGCCAGCTGCACACTAAATACATAGTTAATAACTGTTGCCAGCTGCACACTAAATACATAGTTAATAACTGTTGCTAGCTGCACACTAAATACATAATAACTGTTGCCAGCTGCACACTAAATACATAGTTAATAACTGTTGCTAGCTGCACACTAAATACATAGTTAATAACTGTTGCCAGCTGCACACTAAATACATAGTTAATAACTGTTGCCAGCTGCACACTAAATACATAGTTAATAACTGTTGCCAGCTGCACACTAAACACATAGTTAATAACTGTTGCTAGCTGCACAATAAATACATAGTTAATAACTGTTGCTAGCTGCACACTAAATACATAGTTAATAACTGTTGCCAGCTGCACACTAAATACATAATAACTGTTGCCAGCTGCACACTAAATACATAATAACTGTTGCCAGCTGCACACTAAATACATAATAACTGTTGCTTGCTGCACACTAAATACATAGTTAATAACTGTTGCCAGCTGCACACTAAATACATGATAACTGTTGTCAGCTGCACACTAAATACATAATAACTGTTGCCAGCTGCAGACTAAATACATAGTTAATAACTGTTGCCAGCTGCACACTAAATACATAATAACTGTTGCCAGCTGCACACTAAATACATAGTTAATAACTGTTGCCAGCTGCACACTAAATACATAATAACTGTTGCCAGCTGCACACTAAATGCATAGTTAATAACTGTTGCCAGCTGCACACTAAATACATAATAACTGTTGCCAGCTGCACACTAAATACATAATAACTGTTGCCAGCTGCACACTAAATACATAGTTAATAACTGTTGCCAGCTGCACACTAAATACATAATAACTGTTGCCAGCTGCACACTAAATACATAATAACTGTTGCCAGCTGCACACTAAATACATAATAACTGTTGCTTGCTGCACACTAAATACATAGTTAATAACTGTTGCCAGCTGCACACTAAATACATAATAACTGTTGCCAGCTGCACACTAAATACATAGTTAATAACTGTTGCTAGCTGCACACTAAATACATAATAAATGTTGCCAGCTGCACACTAAATACATAGTTAATAACTGTTGCCAGCTGCACACTAAATACATGATAACTGTTGCCAGCTGCACACTAAATACATAATAACTGTTGCCAGCTGCACACTAAATACATAGTTAATAACTGTTGCTAGCTGCACACTAAATACATAATAACTGTTGCCAGCTGCACACTAAATACATAGTTAATAACTGTTGCCAGCTGCACACTAAATACATGATAACTGTTGCCAGCTGCAAACTAAATACATAGTTAATAACTGTTGTCAGCTGCACACTAAATACATAATAACTGTTGCCAGCCGCAGACTAAATACATAGTTAATAACTGTTGCCAGCTGCACACTAAATACATAATAACTGTTGCCAGCTGCACACTAAATACATAGTTAATAACTGTTGCCAGCTGCACACTAAATACATAATAACTGTTGCCAGCTGCACACTAAATGCATAGTTAATAACTGTTGCCAGCTGCACACTAAATACATAATAACTGTTGCCAGCTGCACACTAAATACATAATAACTGTTGCCAGCTGCACACTAAATACATAGTTAATAACTGTTGCCAGCTGCACACTAAATACATAATAACTGTTGCCAGCTACACACTACATACATAATAACTGTTGCTAGCTGAACACTAAATACATAATAACTGTTGCCAGCTGCACACTAAATACATAATAACTGTTGCCAGCTGCACACTAAATACATAATAACTGTTGCTAGCTGCACACTAAATACATAGTTAATAACTGTTGTCAGCTGCACACTAAATACATAATAACTGTTGCCAGCCGCAGACAAAATACATAGTTAATAACTGTTGCCAGCTGCACACTAAATACATAATAACTGTTGCTTGCTGCACACTAAATACATAGTTAATAACTGTTGCCAGCTGCACACTAAATACATAATAACTGTTGCCAGCTGCACACTAAATACATAGTTAATAACTGTTGCTAGCTGCACACTAAATACATAATAACTGTTGCCAGCTGCACACTAAATACATAGTTAATAACTGTTGCCAGCTGCACACTAAATACATGATAACTGTTGCCAGCTGCACACTAAATACATAGTTAATAACTGTTGTCAGCTGCACACTAAATACATAATAACTGTTGCCAGCCGCAGACTAAATACATAGTTAATAACTGTTGCCAGCTGCACACTAAATACATAATAACTGTTGCCAGCTGCACACTAAATACATAGTTAATAACTGTTGCCAGCTGCACACTAAATACATAATAACTGTTGCCAGCTGCACACTAAATGCATAGTTAATAACTGTTGCCAGCTGCACACTAAATACATAATAACTGTTGCCAGCTGCACACTAAATACATAATAACTGTTGCCAGCTGCACACTAAATACATAGTTAATAACTGTTGCCAGCTGCACACTAAATACATAATAACTGTTGCCAGCTACACACTACATACATAATAACTGTTGCTAGCTGAACACTAAATACATAATAACTGTTGCCAGCTGCACACTAAATACATAATAACTGTTGCCAGCTGCACACTAAATACATAATAACTGTTGCTAGCTGCACACTAAATACATAGTTAATAACTTTTGCTAGCTGAACACTAAATACATCGTTAATTAATAACTGTTGCCAGCTGCACACTAAATACATAATAACAGTTGCTAGCTGAACACTAAATACATCGTTAATTAATAACTGTTGCTAGGTATAATTGCAGCATAATAATATTTTTAAAGATTGGAGGTGAGTTCCAGTTTTTGTTCTATTTCCAAGGATATCACATCAGTGCACCTAGGTAAAGCCCTAAATAACAAAAGATGTTGAATTGTTATCAATTTTTTTTTCTGGTAGATCACATCACCTTCTAATGGGATGTTTAGTTGTTTTTTTTATTTTATTTTTGTACTAGCTGTACCCTGCAAAACCTTTGCTTAGAGTTATATCCCCTTAGGCTTGGTCGGTAGGCTAGGTTATTTTTTGGTTTCGGGCAGATCCGATTTTTTCATGATTGTATTTTAAACTGGAATACTGTTGTATTAATTCTTTACTTCCGATTTAACGCAGAACCCGAATTGCTTTTCTTTATTTTATTGTAGTGCTCTTTTTTCATTCTTACCATGGCAAAAGATATGGAGGCACCACGGGAAACATGAAACATTAGCACAATGTCCAGCCGACTCTTTGCCAAAATAACGTCATGTACCCATGTTAAGCTTGAAAGTTTCCCCAGGGCCTGAAAAACTAGGTCACGTTCTATACCACATGGCCGTTTGTCCCCCAGTCAGGGGAAAAACAGGTTCATTTGGTTTTTTTTTAATATTGTATCCCCTTTTTTCTGTGTAGTTCCCTCCCCCTTTCACGGTCAACTTGGTCCAGCCACATATGACTTAATATTCTATTATTTTACTTGTGGGTCGTTTTTTAGCTGTTGTTTTAGAACTACTGATGATAAAGGAAATAGAATTTTTATTTCAAGAAATAAATGACTAGCTGGATGTGGCCTGGTTTTTAGATTTATGGGTGCAGTGATATATTTACGGTCCCTTGGCAACAGTACAGGTCAGGGGCCCTTGGCAGCAGTACAGGTCTGGGGCTCTTGGCAGCAGTACAGGTCTGGGGCCCTTGGCAGCAGTACAGGTCAGGGGGCCTTGGCAGCAGTACAGGTCTGGGGCCCTTGGCACAGTACAGGTCTGGGGCCCTTGGCAACAGTACAGGCCAGGGGCCCATGGCAACAGTAAGGTCTAGGGCCCTTGGCAACAGTACAGGTCAGGGGCTTTTGGCAACAGTACAGGTCTGGGGCCCTTGGCAACAGTACAAGTCTGGGCCCCTTGGCAACAGTACAAGTCTGGCCTCCTTTATATACATATATATATATATATATATATATATTTAAAAATGTAAACATTTTAAATTTTCAAAATGTCCCATTAAATTGTTAAATACCCACTCTGTCGATGGGGGCCATGGCCCCACGCTGAGAAGCACTGGATAAAAAGGCTATAAATATTCTTTGAGAAGCCCTAGAGAGCCCGAGGGTATAAAGTTAACTAAACGGTGTTACTGCGGTGATGTATCTAAAGATGTAGAGACGATACATTGCAATCAAATGGGACGGCGATGAGAAATTACTTTTTTTTTCTGGGGGAAGGGGAGGAGGGCAGCAAACGTTAAAAATAGAATAACAAAAAGTATTTAAAAAAACGTGTTATCAGATATACTAGTAAAACTATTTATGGGTATACTATATACATATGTGTGTGTATATTAGTAACAAATATGTATATATATATACTTTTAAAAACTTTTTTTAAATATGCTTTTATTAAAATGCACAAAAAGTAAAATAATAAAAAAAACACAATCTAAGATCATGTACAAATATTTGATAAATTATAACGAGTAAAAATTAGCGTGGGTCCCGTCTAGATAAAGAAATGTATAGGCCTATATATTAATTTGCTTGTATTTATTAACTAATGTCCAGTTGATGGTGTTCTTTATATTTTGTCTTTAGCAACAATGATTGTCTACATATTTGTATGATCGATGGAATTATTGTAACTCTATAGTGATTTTAATAAAAGCTTATTTTTTATAAAGGATTTGTTTTATATATGATACTTTTTTCATTTTAAAATTATCAAACTTGTTGTTGTTTTAATCACACTTTAGCCTTATTTCACTGACCTATGTAAGATTTAATAATGCTTACTTAAGCACCGGTGATGTAATTTCTTAATTATTTTGACCTTAAAATCGCGAACTTTGTTTTTTTTCCAATTACAAACAATAATAAAAATTTAATTTTTAATTAGCTTCGTAATTCTACTTGATGTTGATTTTATGGACTCAAAATTATTAGAATAGTGTACATGTAGAATAGTGTACATGTAGAATAGTGTACATGTAGAATAGTGTACATTAGAATACTGTACATGTAGAATAGGGTACATGTAGAATATTGTACATGTAGAATAGTGTACATGTAGAATAGTGTACATGTAGAATAGTGTACAATGTATTGTCATTTTGAATTTACAAGTGAGCCAAACTTGATTCTTCTCACCATATGATAACAGATCCAAAATTGACTTACAAAATGTTCAGACAACCACACCACGGCATTGAAGGTAAGTAAAAGTAAGTTTTACAGTAATGGCTGTTCAAACTGTTGTACAGTAAATCTGATCAATTACTTTATTTCCATTGTTTTGACCGAAACGCGGTGGTTTTAAAACAATTGAAATAATGTACACAGATCTGCAAATAAGATTTTAACGGATTACAAGCGTCACAATACTCTACCTAAAATTATGAATCACATACAGCGATCTGCCCTTACATTCAATTATGTAGATATTTTAATTAATTAAAAAAAAATTAAACCAGTTTTTGTGAAAATAAATCTTATTTAAAAACAATAAAAAACATTTCTTTAACACTTTTTTTACAAGTTAGCTCGGGGCCAGACTTTTGTAAGATTTCAAAGTCGGGCAAAGGTTGCAATTTATTTTGTTTTAAACTTGTTTCTATCTGCAAATATTTAAATGAGATCTGGACATCAATGGAACATGCCAGGCGCATTCATCTGATCAAAGTTTAAATTAACGAAAGTTACATTTGTACAAGAAGGAATTAACTACGAAAAAAAAACTAGCGGAGATATTGCAATATTTTGGTCCAAGGCTACTCTAAGATACATACAAAAAAATGCTATGTGACCTAAATATTTCTTTACCTGTTTACCTTTAAAACTATCCCTAAATTTAAGTTTCTCATTTATTATTTTTCAGTTGTTATGGCCTGGCTATAGTTGTCGGTGGGAATATCTGTCTGTACGTACACCTAATAAGTTCTATTTAAAAACGAGATGTCAATCAGTTGGATACTATCAATAGTTTCAATCCTCCGTCCGGATGGTTTTATTCTCGCCCCGGTAAACAAACTAAAAACCCTGATGTCTTTATAGTGAGAACGAACTTCGACGGAGGGGGCTTTAGCCCCCCCCCCAACAGATTTAATTTTCTTTTTAGTAGGGCTGCCTCAACACCAGCCCCGTAGCGTGAAAATTCTACAGCAGAGGCCAGGCCAATAGCAGGGGATGGGGGTCCAGGAAATAAATTTTACTAAGTAGAGCAAACAAGCAGAGACAAAACGCAGGGGAGCCCGGCCCTCCATGCCCACCCTCCCCGCACGCTACGGGCCTGCTCAACATCTTTCATACAAGTTGTTTTCGACGCCACTCCCTACTCTCCCTACTGCAGTAAGACAGGCTAATACGTACCATGGCACAAGTTCTCAAACTTTTAACGATTCGCGACCAATAACAACATTTCAGTCTTCTATGCTAACAATTGTAAAAGAAAGTATAAAAACTATAAAAGAAAAAAAAGTTAAAATTAATTTGCTGCGTGGCTGATGGTGGCTAACTCTCCAGTATGAGTAGTTGTAGGCGAGGAATGCTGAGATGCTACAATGTAATTATTAGGGAGCAACCGATATGCCTTTTTACCGATAGTCCGATACCGATATTTTCCCCCAGCATTTTTACCGATACCGATATTTTCTTTTTAGGGGCTGTCTATTATTTATGTCAACAAATTTTTGCCGATTTTTACCTCCCCCCCCCCTTGTCAACAACTTCTCAAACTTCCAGAGACCCCACTATAAAATTACGTCAACATTTGATTACCCCCCCCCCTAAAAAGGTGGCTTCCAAAATGTTTATGTGGCAAAATCAGTAGGAATATAGTTAGTTTAATTAAAATACTGAATGTTAAGCGAGTGTGTAACACAAAACTACAAACGCTGCTTAATTTTCCTATTTATTAAGTAATTATATTAAATTAAAAAAGTAACATTGTTGACGTCAACTTTTCTTGACCTCCCCCCTCCCCCTTGTCAACAATTGTCAAAAATTTTTTGACCCCCCCCTCCCCCCTATTTTGTTGACGTAATTAATGGACAGCCCCTTAAGCAACAACAATGCCAAACACGTGTTATTCTCGTGCTATATGACGTATTTCAAGCCAAGTTCACATATTTTGTAACACTTCGCCCACGGTGTCTTGTTTACCCCCCCCCCCCCCCCAGATACCATACCGATATTTTTTTTTAATCAACAACAATGCCAAACACTTGTTTCTCTCAAGCTACAGCTAATGACGTATGTCAACCCATGCTTACCCCTCCCCTGTCATATTTCGTGACACTTCGCCCACACGTAAGTCTTGTTCCCCCCCCCCAACTTCCCATCCCAACAAAAAATACACACAGATGTTCACTAATTGTATCATTCAAGGTCATACATTAGAATTAAGAAATGCCAATCCTATTGTTTCAAGGTCATATCTCTGAGGAAGACGTGACAATTTCTGTGTACGGGTTTTTTTTTTCCTTTTTTTTAAATCTTGTCTGATCTGGTTATAGAATTGGGTTATTTACTGAATTTTTTTTCTGCAACTCTGATGTGAAAAAAAACAATGTATCGGCAGCCAAAAAACGGCCGGTCCGACAGTTAACCCATAGTGCCAATATCGGTTCGACTATCGGTCGCTCCCTACAACAATCGGCCGATCCGATATTAACCGATAGTGCCAATATCGGTCCGATACCGATAGCGATCCGATTATCGGTCGCTCCCTAGTAATTATTAGTGGGACGGATGGCCGAGTGGTGTAGATACTCGACTGTCGACCTGAGAGTCCTGGGTTCGATCCTCGGTGAGGCCCATGGAATTTTTCCAGGTGAAATTTGGTGCAAAGTCGTCCCACAAGTCCACCCAGCTTTAAATGGGTACCTGACTTTAAGTTGGGGAAGTAAAGGGCGTTGTGCTAACCACACAATCCCTTCATATGCCGAGGTTATAGAAACAGATGAATTCTACACTTCATCTGCCCCGAAGGCCCGTTAGGGCTAAGAAGGGAACTTTACTTTTTTTTTACCTAGTAATTATTACACATAGCGGGATGTACTTATTACACTTAGCGGGATATAATCCTTACACATTAAGAATGCTGTAATCTTCTTTAATAAATATTAATTGATATTTTGGCGGCACGACTCAGACTCTGAATCACACCACCTGGGAAACATACAGCCACAGAGCCACAATGTCAAAAAAACCGTATACTTACAGATCCACATCTCCAAAGAACCACATCAGCACTGAACCAGAATTCCACAGAACCAGATTGCCATTAAAATAAATCGTCATAGAACCAAATCGCCACAGAACCACGTAGCCACAGAACTACGTGGCCACAGAACCACGTAGCCACAGAACCACATCACCACAGAACCAAATCGCCACAGAACCACATAGCCAGAGAACCACGTAGCCACAGAACCACGTGGCCACAGAACCACGTAGCCACAGAACCACGTGGCCACAGAACCACGTGGCCACAGAACCACGTGGCCACAGAACCACGTGGTCACAGAACCAAATCGCCACAGAACCACGTAGCCACAGAACCACGTGGCCACAGGACCACGTGGCCACAGAACCAAATCGCCGCAGAACCACGTAGCCACAGAACCACGTGGCCACAGAACCACGTAGCCACAGAACCACGTGGCCACAGGACCACGTGGCCACAGAACCAAATCGCCGCAGAACCACGTAGCCACAGAACCACATCGCTACAGAACCACGTAGCCACAGAACCACGTAGCCACAGAACCACGTAGCCATAGAACCACATCGCCACAGAACCACGTAGCCACAGAACCACATCGCCACAGAACCACGTAGCCACAGAACCAAATGGCCACAGAACCACGTGGCCACAGAACCACGTAGCCACAGAACCACGTGGCCACAGAACCACGTGGCCACAGAACCACGTGGCCACAGAACCAAATTGCCACAGAACCACGTGGCCACAGAACCACGTGGCCACAGAACCAAATTGCCACAGAACCACGTAGCCACAGAACCACATCGCCACAGAACCACGTAGCCACAGAACCACGTAGCCACTGAACCACTTATTCAAAACGCACGTCATTTTAAGCCGCTGTCGTCTGCCACACTCCCCTTTCTTATTTTCCTATGTGTTTCAATTATTTGGGAACATTTAACTGATTAAGCTTAAGTTTTACAAAATATTTTTTTTTAAAGTACAAATCCAAAGCTTGTTTAAACTAAGGATTCCTGGTACATCCCTTGTGGGCCGAGCGGATTAGGTGAATATGGAATTACTCTGTTTCGTAGTCATGTCATGCTAGGGGATTGTGTGGCCAGTGTGGCTAGCTCAATACCCACCCGCCGTTATTCCCACACACACACACACACACACTAAACGCTGGAATAAAGACAGCACTTTGCACGGCACTACCCCTCCTCGCCCCCCCCCCCCCCATCAAGATAGGCTAGTAGTCGGACATCTTGGCATGAAGAACAAATGGCCCTTTCCTATCTTCTCCGGTAATTTTTGTATCACTTTCCACTTCTATATGTTTGACCTTTATGCAGTCATTTTAACAAGAGCTTTAAGCTTAAAGACGTCAGATGGTTCTATGTTCTTCCTGGTTATCTTTTAGCTAAGCAATCCTTTCAACAGGATTTCTTTTTTTTTAAGTCATTTCTATATGTCCCCCCACCCCTTAGGCTGTAGTGTGTGTGTGTGTGTAAGGTGGGGGTCATGTGTGTAGGGGGAGGGGTGATGTGTGTGTGTGTGTTTTACCTTACAGCTATTACTCCTAAATATTGTGTTCCTATTTTTGGTTCTTCCACAGATGTACTTCAAATAATATTTCTAATCATGTCCATTAGATGCGAATAATGCTGTACCTGAGTAAAGCTCTGATAACAGAATGATGTTGAATTGTGATAAACTGCACTGTTATACGAGAGGAAAGTAAAAAATAAAAATATTAAGGAATCAATCTGTACAATCAATGATTGTTGTTTATCTACATACAAGAAAGGTTTTGTGGATGTTGTTTTCTTAAGTTCCTATAAGGATGAAATGTTTATCCAGTAGATCACATTAACTACTAATGGGATGGGTTATTGATGTGCTTTTCTTTCTTCGTCCTTACCATGTAGCCGAGGGTGCAATACATACGGAGGCACCACTGGAAACATTAATGACTTTCGAAATCCTCCCCCCCCCCCAGCTGCTTCCCCGAAATAATTTTAAGATAGCCATATTAAGTTTGAAAGTTCACTTGGACTTGAACAAAAACCTGGTCACGCACTACACCGCTGTGCCGTTTGTCCCCCAGTAGGGGGGGGGGTTAAACAAGTGCATTTTGTTCAACATGGTTCTCTCCCCCTTTTATCAATATAGCTCCATCCCCTTTTTACGGTTCACTTGGTCCAGCTACATACAACTTAGTATTATGCCCATGTTGAAAGTGTTTTTTGGGTCATTATTACATCCATGTTAAATGTGTTTGTTTAGTCACTAAGTTGTCTTTACACCGCTAACATCAATGCATTGTCAGTATAAAATCCAAGAACTCAAACATAAAAATACCTGGGGAAAATGTAATGTTTACCTTGAGATCTCATTGCAATATGTAATAGTAGCAGTTCCAAGACGAAAAATGTTAGCGGTCAAATTTCACCCTGAATCGGGTCATCTTTAAAACTGTAATACCATCTATATATAGTAACACCAGCTATAAACAGTAATACCATCTATAAACAGTAACCCCAGCTATATAAACAGTAATACCAGCTATAAACAGTAATACCAGCTATAAACAGTAATACCAGCTATAAACAGTAATACCATCTATAAACATTAACACCAGCTATAAACAGTAATACCATCTATAAACAGTAACCCCAGCTATAAACAGCAATACCAGCTATAAACAGTAACACCAGCTATAAAAAGTAATACCAGCTATAAACAGTAATACCCTCTATAAACAGTAATACCAGCTATAAACAGTAACACCAGCTATAAACAGTAATACCATCTATAAACAGTAATACCAGCTATAAATAAACTTTCACACACACACACACACACATATATATATATATATATATATACATATATATATATATATATGTATATATGTATATATATATGTATATATATACATACATAAAGCTACAGTTCCACTCCTAGTATATTTTAACCTACCATCAAATTCACCACATTTTCGCCTAAAGTTTTTATACATAAAACACTCCTACTAATAAAAAGTCGTCAGTACATTGTTATTGTTGTTTGATGAGAGCCAGATTTCATGCATGACAGGCCAAATGAACAAAGCTTTGCAGTTAAACAAAAAATGACATAGTGAACAAAAATATTGATTCAATGACAGCTGCACTGACCACAACGAGGCGCCAGTACCGGCTTTTAAATCCGCACTGGTTTACGGTCAGACTATATATTTATTTATTTATTAAAATACATGTAACTTGATACAAAGCGCCACAAAATAAGTTTTTTAACATAATAATATCATTATTTAATAGTCTAATTGTACAGCTTTATTTATTATCACCTCGACTCACGTGCAAAGGGTACCGGAAAGGGTGGGGTGGGGGGGGGGTTCTATTTATGGTAAAGCCAAAACATATTCGCCGCTGACTAAGAGAGGAGGATGCGCCACCATGTTTATAAGCCCACAAAAGGGCGTATGAGCTCAACTCGTTGCATGTTACGGTATGGAACTCAACTCGTTGCATGTTACGGTATGGAACTCAATTCGTTGCATGTTACGGTATGGAACTCAACTCGTTGCATGTTACGGTATGGAACTCAATTCGTTGCATGTTACGGTATGGAACTCAATTCGTTGCATGTTACGGTATGGAACTCAACTCGTTGCATGTTACGGTATGGAACTCAATTCATTGCATGTTACGGTATGGAACTCAATTCGTTGCATGTTACGGTATGAAACTCAGTTCGTTCCATGTTACGGTATGAAACTCAATTCGTTGCATGTTACGGTATGGAACTCAACTCGTTGCATGTTACGGTATGGAACTCAATTAGTTGCATGTTACGGTATGGAACTCAATTCCTTGCATGTTACGGTATGGAACTCAATTAGTTGCATGTTACGGTATGGAACTCAATTCGTTGCATGTTACGGTATGGAACTCAATTAGTTGCATGTTACGGTATGGAATTCAATTAGTTGCATGTTACGGTATGGAACTCAATTCATTGCATGTTACGGTATGGAACTCAATTCGTTGCATGTTACGGTATGGAACTCAATTAGTTGCATGTTACGGTATGGAATTCAATTAGTTGCATGTTACGGTATGGAACTCAATTCATTGCATGTTACGGTATGGAGCTCAATTCATTGCATGTTACGGTATGGAACTCAATTCGTTGCATGTTACGGTATGGAACTCAATTCATTGCATGTTACGGTATGGAACTCAATTCGTTGCATGTTACGGTATGGAACTCAATTAGTTGCATGTTACGGTATGGAACTCAACTCGTTGCATGTTACGGTATGGAACTCAATTCATTGCATGTTACGTATGGAACTCAATTCATTGCATGTTACGGTATGGAACTGAATTCGTTGCATGTTACGGTATGGAACTCAATTCGTTGCATGTTACGGTATGGAACTCAATTTGTTGCATGTTGTATTTATCGAACTAAATTAACTTATTGCATGTTACTGTATCGAACTCCGTCACGTGAACAATCTGTGCATGTTCATCGGTAATTTTGGATTGTTGGATTTGATTACGATATCAAAAATTGGACAACATAAGACTTTCACATTAGCGATTTAGAATGAGTGAACTGGGCTGAAGAACAGACATCTGCACATGGAGACCTGCAAAATTAACTTCTTAAGTTGTTTCTTTATACTAGTGTTGTTTTAGTCCCAGGTCATATTTTAGTTTCAGTTTTTATTTCGTTTTTTCTGTAATAATTTTAGTTTTCGTCTAGTTTTAGTCTTGCTTCTAATTTTAGTTTTAGTTTTAGTTCTCGTTGACGAAAAGTCAACATTTTCGTTAACGAAGGTTTTAGTTTTCGTTTTCGTGAACGAAAGCAACACTATATTTTAGTTTCAGTTTTTATTTCGTTTTTTCTGTAATAATTTCAGTTTTCGTCTAGTTTTAGTCTTGCTTCTAATTTTAGTTTTAGTTTTAGTTCTCGTTGACGAAAAGTCAACATTTTCGTCAACGAAGGTTTTAGTTTTCGTTTTCGTCAACGATAACAACACTACTTTATACATTGTATAATTCATATCACTAATGGGTTTTTTTATAATAATTTTTCTCTCATTAAGTTCCTCTTACCTTTCCATTCTATTCATCTCACCGTGGTCGTCTTCCAATTCTTTCACTCCAACGGCTTTACACGGTCACGTCTATCAGTCTGCTTCTTGGTGTCCCCCCCCCCACCTTCGGTCTGTTCTCATTAGAGGTTGCCTCATATACTGTCTAGCAGGGCCATTTTAAGGTCATCGTGGGCCCTAGGCACTTTCAAAGTCGTAGACCCTCGCCGATTTCATATTTTAATATTTTTCAAGAATGCACCGGCACTTTTTTGCCATTCTGGCTTGCGTAGGCCCTTGAAAAGTTCGTAGGCCCCTAGGCACAGTGACTACTGTGCCTATATGATAAAGGGGCCCTGCTGTCTAGTGCCTCTGTTCACTCCTGTGTGAACTACTATTCCTGTGTACACCCAACCATGGAAATCTAGATATAGCATCAGGAAGGACAACCAATATTTTTAAAAATACGGTTTAGGCTGACACACAATCAAGTGTTTAGCGTTAGTCTTCATGTTTAATAGCAGTTTTGTATATTTGGTACTTATGTTTTTATGAAATAAACACAAACGCAATTAAAGTTTGAAAACTTTTAATAACAAATTTTTTAATTTAAAATCTTTATTTTGTCAATTTAATTATTTTTCGTTTTTTCATTGGTTTTTCATGAACGGTCTCATTCAATTGCTTAACATAATTTTTAGACGAACAATTAAGAAATTTAACATAAATAAGTTCTTTTAAATTATGATTGAAATAAAAAAAATAATTTCTTCAATCAGCAATGACTCATCAATTGTTACTCTATCAACAATTTAAACAAATTTTTTTATTTGTTTGTTCTAGAAATAGTTTCAGACTACTTGCTGATCTTTTCAATGAATTGAATACTTTCCAATTTAGTAGGCAAGTAGAGAAGGCTTCAGATGGCTTCAATAGCCCTCCTCTGTTGACATTGTTAAATGGATACGAATGAAAAGAAACTCCTTTACTTTCCGCTTTTTCAACACTGTCATATCCACTTTTGCATCCGTATGCAGAACACTTATTGACCATTTTCTTAGTTATTTATTATATTTAAAATTAGATTTATAAACCAAAACAATTATTATACGTAAATTTTACCGAGAAAAAGAGAAATTTTAGAAAAACAACAGTAATAACACAAAATAAAACCCGAATAAACAATGGACGAACGAAAACAAGCAAGCATGTATATAATAGTGCAACTTTGTTTAACCCTTGCGTCAGCCTAAACCGTACACGGCTAGAATGAAATTTTGTTTGGTTGTCTATCCTGGTGTTATATCTAGATATCCATGACCCAACCCACTTCAACCTAATCATTCTGCAGTTTTATTACGCATATATAGGCCTATATATATATATATATATATATACATAAATTAAATATAATTTTTTTTATGCTTACTGCTGGTCCTCTCATCTATTACGACCCCTCCCCTTTTTTTAATTTCAGTAATACTGTGTCACCCGAGTATAAAAAAAAAACTGGCCTTATATCTGATCGGTCATGGAATTCCCCTCATTTCATTGTTTCCCCTAATTTCGTTGGTTCCCCTCATGTCATTGTTTCCTATCATTTCGTTGTTTTCCCTCATTTCATTGTTTTCCATCATTTCATTGTTTTCAATCATTTCATTGTTTCACCTCATTTCATTGTTTGCCATCATTTCATTGTTTTCCCTCATTTCATTGTTTTCCATCATTTCATTGTTTTCAATCATTTCATTGTTTCACCTCATTTCATTGTTTTCCCTCATTTCATTGTTTTCACTTTAGCCGAGCATGTTTTCCAGATGTTCTCAGTCCGGTGCAGCGCGAACTCCCACAAAACTTTGAGAAACACTGTAGTACGGGTTGTCTAATCTTGGTCGTTTATTATTCTCTTACGCTTCTGGGTATATCTATATGTCTTTTTTATTATTATTTTATTAAATATTTATTTATTTACCTATTTCTGTTCATCGGTAGCTTTTCTTTTTTTTTTGTGTGTGTTTGTTTGTTTCCACAGATAAGATGAATGTATCTTCTATTCATCATCACAATATATTCTATCCACCGAGGAATGTATATCTCAATATGAATACACACATGAATAGTGAGGAGATTCTCTGATAAAGTTTCGAAAAAGACAAATGTCTCACAGTGATGTTGGGAAGGCGGTGGGACCGCAACGTGACATTTGCTCCTATCCTGACATCTCTGATGGGGGATAATGACAAGCGAGGCTCGGCTTCCCGGGGGGGCAGGGGTTTCTTAATTTAGACACCCGGATCTATAGCAAAGTGATTTGTCGTGAATCGATGATGCGTGGAGATCCGTTTAATGGGATTGCGTCTGTCCCCCCCCCCAATATCTCAGGTGTATAAAGCGACTATCTTCGGGCGTCTGTCACGACGTCTCTAGTTCTCTGACAGGATTTCATCAGGTGATTCTGGACATTTAGTTCTTGGCAGGTGAGTGACATCAAACATGATAATAATAAGAATGAACAAGGACACAAATATTTCGACGACGCTTCAAAATTCAACTTGATTTTTTTTCTACACTATTTTGTGTATCAGGGCCGTTTCTTAGTTGTTTGGAGGTCCCATGCTGAGACCTCCAGAGATTTTGTGAGGTCCTTTGCATCAGATTTTTTTTTTTTTTATTTTGAAATTGCCGCTTTTACATTGCGGGCCGCTAGCAGTCCTTATACCAATAAAACAAATAACGATCCTGGTGAGTATTATCTGGTGGCTCAAATTGTCAGATTACGGGCTCTCTTAGAACGTTTTTTTTTTAAACATTTTTGCATTTACAGCCTTATTGATATTGATAATTGGAAATGTATAAGACGTATAAGCTGACACATGTCTGTCTACACATGTCTGTCTACACATGTCTGTCTACACATGTCTGTCTACACATGTCTGTCTACACCTGTCTGTCTACACATGTCTGTCTACACATGTCTACATTTAGAATTAACGTCACGATTGTCGCTTATAATTTTGTGTTCTAGTTTATCAGCATTGTAATGTCAACAGACCCTTGTAATGATTTGAATTCATCTCTAATCAATCAACAAATTCTGGAATCAACTGAAGCCAATATATAACTATTGAACTGGGCAATGCATTCAGGCGGCATTGGTTAGTCGTATAGTAAATTAGCCATTCGCTAGTTATTGAAGCCAGCACGTTAACTCTGTTAGGGAAAAAAAAACATAATCTGCATATCAGTGGCGTTGCGAGGGGTGGGCAAGGGGGCATCATGCCCCGGGTGCTACTCACAAAGGGGCGCCAAATGGTATTTTTTAATATAATATTATATGGGGAGGGGGGTGCTAAAAAATTATTGTGCCCCCGGCGCGAATAAAGCTCGCTACGCCGCTGCTGCATATTTCACTGCAAGTTCTTAAACTTGCATCTATTATCTAGCAATGTAAATCTGGCACGAATTACTTTGTAGTATAAAGTGGCACCAATTACCTAGCATTGCGGAACTGGCTACAATTTCGAACTTACCAAGTTCAAATATTCTTTTGTGTGTAGTGTAACAAACGCCTAACTTTGTGTTGTTAAGTGCTGTACACAAACGTAGTCACAGTAGTTGCATTCCGCAAAACGCATTTTTGAATTCAAAGAAAATAATAATCTGGTTTTATCGAGACCCTGCAATGTTGAGATGTTAACTCTGCATCCTACTTTCAACACAGAACAACTACTAGATTAACTTAATTGTACCCTTGTAATTCACATGTTTGTGTTTGAGAATCCCTGTATTAAAGCATGTTATTCTTTGAGATTCATGTATTAAAACATGTTATTCTTTGAGATTCATGTATTAAAACATGTTATTCTTTGAGAATCCCTGTATTAAAACATGTTATTCTTTGAGATTCATGTATTAAAACATGTTATTCTTTGAGATTCCTTTATTAAAACATGTTATTCTTTGAGATTCATGTATTAAAACATGTTATTCTTTGAGATTCCTTTATTAAAACATGTTATTCTTTGAGATTCATGTATTAAAACATGTTATTCTTTGAGATTCATGTATTAAAACATGTTATTCTTTGAGATTCCTTTATTAAAACATGTTATTCTTTGAGATTCATGTATTAAAACATGTTATTCTTTGAGATTCCTTTATTAAAACATGTTATTCTTTGAGATTCATGTATTAAAACATGTTATTCTTTGAGATTCCTTTATTAAAACATGTCATTCTTTGAGATTCCTTTATTAAAACATGTTATTCTTTGAGATTCCTTTATTAAAACATGTTATTCTTTGAGATTCATGTATTAAAACATGTTATTCTTTGAGATTCCTTTATTAAAACATGTTATTCTTTGAGATTCATGTATTAAAACATGTCATTCTTTGAGATTCCTTTATTAAAACATGTTATTCTTTGAGATTCCTTTATTAAAACATGATATTCTTTGAGATTCATGTATTAAAACATGTTATTCTTTGAGATTCCTTTATTAAAACATGTTATTCTTTGAGATTCATGTATTAAAACATGTTATTCTTTGAGATTCCTTTATTAAAACATGTTATTCTTTGAGATTCCTGTATTAAAACATGTTATTCTTTGAGATTCCTTTATTAAAACATGTTATTCTTTGATATTCATGTATTAAAACATGTTATTCTTTGAGATTCATGTATTAAAATATGTTATTGGTGTTGTCTTTAAGATTTCATCCCATGTCCTGAGCCAATCTGATCTAACTCACTTTTATACTCTCCAACGAGTCATTTTGTTTACCTTAGTTACATCAAAGTTACATGAGCAAGCAAACGTTGGCAACAAATTTAGCCAGACGACATTTGTCATTTTAGTCATGCATTTTTTTACGTTAAAAGTTCTACAATATGTCATTGCAATAGTCGTGGCACTTCTTGCTGATTGATAAAACCAAACGTTGAAAGTGGGTTAACTCGGTCCAATCAGAGCTAAAGATCGACAATATATTCAAATATCGCAAGTGTTGGGTGATGATGACACGTGATGAGTATAAGGAAACAGCAGACGACAGCAGTCATGGTGTTGTCTGATTTTAATGTCAGTATTGCATTGATATCGAAATGTCCCGAATAAAACCGACTCATTTACGATCTTTTATAGATTTACGACGTTAAAAAATTAATAGAAAATAAGGTATTAAACTGAAAGTAGTGCTAAATCAGGCACGTAGCCAGGAATATTGGATTGGGGGGGGGGGGGGGCGAAGACATTTTCGGTGGAGCGAAGAAATTTTTTTTCGGGGGGGGGGGGGAAGAAATGATCCTGTTAAATGATGTCTGTTAAATCTTTTTCAAATGCAAGCAGGAAAAGATTGCTTAGACGCTTTTGTAACATTGATCTGCGATATGGGGTGAGCATTCGTGTGAGGGTTGAGAAACTGTTCTCACACACGGCTGTTGAAGCCCCAAATGTCAATGCTGCCCAAAATACCCAGAAGTGAACTTTAATAAGATTCAATCTTTTATGCCCAAAAATTAGAAAAGCTATATATGTAAATAAAATAGCCTGAATGATTGCCAAAATATAAGCTTTAAGTTTTTATTATTATTGATTTATTGAACAAAATGATTGATGTTTTATAGCCGTTATTATTAAAATTTTGTCAAAAAGCTCAAATCATGCCCCCCCTCTGGCTACGGGCCTGTGCTAAATCACAGGTGACGTAAATAGTGATAACAAAAATCCGTAAGAGTCCAGACAGTTGGGAATGAGACAGGAGTGTAAATAGGCAGTTCATACTTGTGAAGTACCACTTCGCTGAGAACATTTATAGTGTGAAGTTTGAATTATCTCCTTGACAAAACTCATCCGGTTCTTAATTTTAGTGTGTTAGTGTGTGTGTCTGTGTGCGTGGGCGTTTCTGTATGGTATGTGACACGTCAAATTTGACATTACAATTAATTTAATTACTACCGAATGACCCAACTTCATAATCTTCAACTTTTCAATTATTCAAATACTACTTGAACAACAAAACATCTAACACGTTCCATAAGCGCACCTTCGGGAATTCCCATTCAGTTATACGCTACATTTGTAAAACTCTTTCTTTCACTCTAGCGTTTAAAACTTACATTGAGAAACTATCTGTGACAGCAAGGCCGTACCCGGGGGGGGGGGGACTAGTGGGGGCTGCAACCCCTCCCCCCCCCCCAAATTAATTCTAAAAATCAAACTTTATTATAAAACAAACTTCTGTATCAATGTGTTCCAATTTTTTCTTATATAAAACTCTCCGCACAGCCCCCCCCCCAAGCCGCACAGACCCCTCCCCCCAAACAAATCCTGGGTACGGCCTTGTGTGACAGTATGTCGTAAGTAACTTTTCACACAATGGACACAAAACCCTTCAGATACGAACTGGAAGAATGAGCTAACTTTGCAACCATCCAGATTTATCTTTGCCTCTGTTTTTTTTTTTCTTTTCTGTTCTGGAGTCTTTGACCCAGATATGGGTCGAGACATATTCGTGTTTCACGGGTAGTAAAAACCAGATCACCTTAGCATACGACATTGTGTGCTTACAAGACATATTAATGAGTATCAGTGCTTAATTCTATGTCAATAAACTAACAATATCAATATTTGGTCAATAAATTATAGATAGATAGATAGATAGATAGATAGATAGATAGATAGATAGATAGATAGATAGATAGACAGACAGACAAATAGATAGATAGATAGATAGATAGATAGATAGATAGATAGATAGATAGATAGATAGATAGATAGATAGATAGATAGATAGATAGATAGATAGATAGATAGATAGATAGATAGATAGATAGATAGATAGATATCAGTGTTAAGTCCATACATTATCTATAATCAAAATCAATAAATTATCTAAACCTATTTTAAGTCAATCAAATATCTATCTCAGTTATCTAAATGTTATGTAAATTTATGTTTCTCAGAAAAAAGTAGAGAATGTATTGCCTAGTGGTCATCGTAGCCTGTCTTGCTGTGGTCAACGCCCTGTACCAATTCCCAAAGCCTCCAAGTAACAGCCGGGCTGTTAGCTATGATTTCGACAAGAACTACGACGCCTCGATCCTGTTGAATTATCTCGCTCAAGTGAAATATGCTGACGAGCCTAACCAGACTACTAGCAAACCAAGTAGCTACCCACAACAGCCGTCTAGCTACCCCCAACAGCCGTCTAGCTACCCCCAACAGCCGTCTAGCTACCCCCAACAGCCATCTAGCTACCCCCAACAGCCATCTAGCTACCCACAACAGCCGTCTAGCTACCCCCAACAGCCGTCTAGCTACCCCCAACAGCCATCTAGCTACCCTCAACAGCCGTCTAGCTACCCCCAACAGCCGTCTAGCTACCCCCAACAGCCATCTAGCTACCCCCAACAGCCATCTAGCTACCCCCAACAGCCGTCTAGCTACCCCCAACAGCCATCTAGCTACCCACAGAATCCATCAGACGATCAAGACTACGACTACCAAACGTTGGGCCTTTACAGTCCCGGTGCATGTAAGATCCACATTTAAAATTTCATTTTATCGCCATTAACAAGTGGTGCTGTTTAACCGAATGTGTGTGTGTGGGGGGGGGGGACCCGCAATGAAATCGCTCAAGTGAAATATGCCAAATACAAAAATATCTCCGATTATTAACAGCAAATGACGTCATCAACGTCTGCAGTTCTCATTCATTCTGTTTACTGACGTCATCAAAGTTTGTAGGTCTTGTCTCAAAAAAAAAATACGTAGCACGCCCGGTCGTATTCGAAGTCACTGCGTTAAAAATAAAATAAGAGTTTGAAAAAGGTCGCCAGTTTGCTGCGTGGCTGATCGCCAAACCACGTGCCGAAGTATCGTATTAGAGAGGTGAGAATAATATATATATATATATATATATATATATTTTTATATATATATATATATATATATATATATATATATATATATATATATATATATATAAGCGATTTGGGCTCTGCGTTAAATCGAAAGTAAAGAATTAATACTACTGTATTCCAGTTTAAAATACAATCATGAAATATATCGGATCTGCCCATAACCTAAAATAACCTAGCCTACCGATCAAGCCTAAGGGGATATAACTCAACGAAAAGGTTTTGCAGGGTACACAGCTAGTATTTCACAATGAAGATTAAGTATTTTTTACTCGCTAACTAACTTGATGCACACCCGCGGTAATAATTTCTTACACATTGGGGTAAAGACTATTGAAAACTGCTAGACTATAGATTGTCCTAACACAAATATTTATACTATGATATTTTACTATTACAACATGTATTTGAATGCCCATGGTATTTGTTAACAGATCGGTGCGATTACGCATCCAATGGCAAAAAGTATGAAATCACTGGAGTCTGTTTTGCCTTCATGCACTGTGTCAATGGCCAGGTTTTCTATCGTCAGTGCAGCGATGGCCAAAAGTTTGACCAATACTCAAACTCCTGTGTGACGGCCACACAATGTACAACCGGTAAGATGTAATTGTGTTCACGTCATCTCATTTTACTTGCGTACACGTGAGCTCATTTTACTTGCGTAAACGTCATCTCATTTTACTTGTGTAAACGTCATCTCATTTTACTTGCGTACAGTGCTTTTTTTTTTTTTTTTTGTAAAAAAATATAGGTGCCGGTACTCAGTGATGGATTGCCTAAATTTTAGTTAAAATCCAGTGTCTGGCTTAGTTCTAATTGCGCACAATTTTTAAATGATTCAATTTTAACAAATTAATAATAAAATAAATGAATAATAAACGTTAAAATAGGAGAAAAGTAATAATTTTTCCCCCACATTGAAAAAGGTGCCGGTACGCCGTACCGGTGCGTACCGTCACAAAAAAAAAAAGCACTGCTTGTTTAAACGTCATCTCATTTTACTTGTGTAAACGTCATCTCCTTTTACACTTACACGTCCTTTTGTAAATTAGTTGGCAGCGAATGTTTTACAAGCCAATTGGATGGAATATGTCCTCATGTGCGGCCCGCTGGAAGGGGGGAGGAGGGGGGCGTTGATTGTATCTCGTCCGTGGGAATGTCGCACTTTCCCGAGAGAAATAAATACACCACAGTAAATAAAAAGGAAATGATTGAATGTTTCTTGGGCGGCCCAATACCATTCGATCCACGGACCGGTACCTTGTCTGCGGCCCGGCGGTTGGGGACCACTGCTCTAGTGCTCAGCAACTAATGGGGCCTGGCCTGGCCTGGCGTTAGAATATCACCTACTGTCGGATTATCAGGGAAAGAAATATTTAAAACCACTATAAACATTGCGATAATTGCAGTTAATAGAGTACAGCGAAAAGCCCATTTCGATTTTGAACTTAATCAAGTTGGCACTTCTTTAGGGCTTGATTGTGTGTGTGTGTGTGTGTGTGTGTGTGAGAGAGAGAGAGAGAGAGAGAGAGAGTGTGAGAGAGAGAGAGTGTGTGTGTGTGTGAGAGAGAGAGAGTGTGTGTGTGTGAGTGTGTGTGTGAGAGAGAGAGAGAGAGTGGGTGTGTGAGACAGAGTGTGTGTGTGTGTGTGTATGAGAGAGAGAGAAAGAGAGTGTGTGTGTGTGTGTGAGTGAGTTTGATCTGCAGTTTTCATAAACTCCCACTGACGTTAAAAAATAAAATAATAATATAAAACAATCACTCAAATTGTTAATTTCAAAATCACGTTTTGTAAGTTTGTTTTTTATATAACCTGAATTTGTAATGTAGCCTACGTTGTTATTATTTTTTTTTTACTATTTAAAAAAAAAACCCGGAGTGTGGTCCCTTCAGCCTCACGTATGGTCACTACGTCTGCCCCTGTTCTAGATTCTAGAGAAGATAATACATTTTAAAAATGACTCCCCGCCATCTTTTTTAACAAACCATCTTCCTTTGTTTACCTTAACAACAGCTTGTCCAAAAGGCTGGGAGGCTCACCCCACGGACCCCACCAAGTTCCTGCTGGGAGGCTATGAGATGTCCTGTCCAGAGTACACATACTTTGACTACAAGATCTGCTCGTGCCAGTGGACCTATCGTAAGTAAATGACCCCGGGGGAGGGGGGGGGGCTTTACTTTGGTTTGAGTTTAGGGATGGTTCATGTAGCTAAACATTGCAACTTTTTCTTGTTAGTTGTGTAGTAGTGTGTTAATAGTATTGTACTCATCATCAGTTAAACAACGGCTCATAGCAATACAATATTAGTAAACACGAACTAGAGATGAAACTAGCTATGATGAAACTAGATATGATGAAACTAGCTATGATGAAACTAGACATGATGAAACTAGATATGATTAAACTAGATACGATGAAACTATAAATGTTCAAACTAGATATGATGAAACTAGATATGATTAATTTAGATGTGATGAAACTAGATATGATTAAATTAGATGTGATGAAACTAGATATGAGTAAATTAGATATGGTGAAACTATAAATGATCCAACTAGATATGATTTAACTAGATATCATGAAACTGTAATGATTAAACTAGATATGATGAAACTATACATGATCCAACTAGATATGATTAAACTAGATATCATGAAACTAGCTATGATGAAACTATATATGATGAAACTATATATGATTAAACTAGACATGATGAAACTAGATATGATTAAACTAGACATGATGAAACTAGATATGATTAAACTAGATACGATGAAACTATAAATGTTCAAACTAGATATGATGAAACTAGATGTGATTAAATTAAATGTGATGAAACTAGATATGATTAAATTAGATATTATGAAACTATAAATGATCCAACTAGATATGATTGAACTAGATATCATGAAACCGTAATGATTAAATTAGATATGATGAAACTATAAATGATCAAACTAGATATGATGAAACTATAGATGATCCAACTAGATATGATTAAACTATATATCATGAAGCTGTAATGATTAAACTAGATATGATGAAACTATACATGATCAAAATAGATTGTATGAAACTATACATGATCAAAATAGATTGTATGAAACTAATGTCATGTGTGATGTGATGAGGTTGATAGTAATAGTTTTAATAACTATGTAACATTCTATAGATACCAAGCAGATGAACGGACAGACAGACTCGCTGACCGACTCACGAAATGTCAGGCTGATAGATGCATAGATTAAATGATTGATTGATTTATAATAGTCATTTAGAAAGACAGACAGTCAGGTAGATAATACCATCTTCTCATCATTTTTTATATTTTTTTTCCAGTAATGCCAAGACGATACTAGAGGCCAGCCATTCACACCTTGCAGGACATATCCCAACAGACGCTTGTCAAAAAACTTTTTTTTTTATAGCATAATCATGTCATTAACAAATGTACTATACATAAAAATAAAATTTTAAAAAACACGTCGTGCTAATTTTTTGTACCTACCATTAAGCTATCCTCTAACCAAAGCGAATTTCGCGTATCTAGGTAGCTCGCGAAATTTTCCCCTCTTTCGCGGCAATGTATTTATATGGAGATGCTCAAACCGCGTAAAATTTCCGCGGCGGTGCAGAGAAATTTCGCGGCATCGCTTCTTTCAGAGTTTTTTCGCGTTTCGCGAGTGTAAACAATCCAAAATGGCTGCCTAGAAACATCGACTCAAATGAAAATCATGGTTAAAATTGATATAAATGTCTTAAAATTAACAAATAAGACTTACATTTATATATAGCAACTTGAATTATATCAGATTATACCAAAAAGTAAATGTTTTTTTCACTTTTTACTTGTAAAATACCATAACTGTAGAAAATATATCATAAGAAGAAAATGTCTGCCGACGTCTTCAAATAAACAAAAAGAAAATTTAAAAAATCATTATATCCGGTCGGCTGATGCCTACGTTCGCTTCGCTTAGGTGTAGCGAGGGTTTTTCGCGCTTTGAAAAATCTCACGTGAGAAATAGCGCAGCGGAACGCTTCGCTTTGGTTTGCGGAAAGCTTAAAGCCTTTGTGTCCTTAATTGTTTTGACTGTGAAACATCAGCTCCCTTCGATATGGTTATTGTAAGAATTATCATTAAGACTCCCAAATAACCTCAATACAGCAGCGTAGCGTGGGTATCGGCCGCCCAGGGCGGAAGACGATTTTGCCGCCCTCTCATTTAGGTATTTCAATTTAATTTATACATTTTTGCCGCCCCCTAAAAAGTAATAAAAAGTGCCACCCGGTACGGACCGCACCCACCGCCCCCCCTAGGTACGCCACTGCCTCGATAAGCTGCTACAGTCCTTCTAGCCAGTGGTCAACGGCCGATCCTTTAGATTATGAGGTGGCGTATTGCCAGGCCCACCGACAGAAATTTCGGGCCCCTGGGCAGGGCTGTCACTGCCCCCCGTGCTGATAATATTTTCAAAAGTTGATTGGCCAGCTCAGTCCGGGCCCCTAAAACTCGCCGGGCCCCTGGGCATTTCCCCCCCATGCCCCCCTCGGCGGCACTGCTTATTGCACGGGGTTTGGGCCCAACACTGGCCGAAGTTTTATGTTACACTTCAATTTTCGCGTCAGAAACATATCTTTTTTTTTCCCCAGAATGCAAAAACTAACAGCACAAGAACCACAGTGCTCTAAAGCCGATCCGATCTTAGCTTTGGTTAAAACAAACAACATGGGAACAAGCCCATTTATACTCTTGATAAACATTACGCTTCGCTCAAGGTGGCCTTATGTGCAAGTGTATCAATTGACGTGGTAAAAAATTTAACTTAAATTATATCTAAATCTTCCTTGCAAGCAAGTGAATAAATGTTTGACCTGCCTGGCCTACATACAAAAAAAAAAAGAAATGCTGCCTCAAATTCAGGCAGCACCTGCTGCTATACGTCACACATTAGTGGAGTGTCAGACAGCACCTGCTGCTATACGTCACACATTAGTGGAGTGTCAGACAGCACCTGCTGCTATACGCCACACATTAGTGGAGTGTCACACAGCACCTGCTGCTATACGCCACACATTAGTGGAGTGTCAGACAGCACCTGCTGCTATACGCCACACATTAGTGGAGTGTCAGACAGCACCTGCTGCTATACGCCACACATTAGTGGAGTGTCACACAGCACCTGCTGCTATACGCCACACATTAGTGGAGTGTCACACAGCACCTGCTGCTATACGCCACACATTAGTGGAGTGTCAGACAGCACCTGCTGCTATACGCCACACATTAGTGGAATGTCACACAGCACCTGCTGCTATACGCCACACATTAGTGGAGTGTCACACAGCACCTGCTGCTATACGCCACACATTAGTGGAGTGTAGTCTACACACGGCCTCAATTAAAGGGCTCTCTGTTACACCAACACTTGTTCAAGTTTAAACTCAGCATTTCACTAATGGCCATCTTAATAAGTTAAAACAAGGAAAGCCTGTAGACATTATCAGATGGCACACAGTGTGTTATGACCATGGGCGCAACCGATGCACGGGTCGTGTGGGTTCGGACCCTACCAAAAATCAAGCCACTGGTATTCGACCCTACCAAAATTTGGGGGCAGACATACCAATTTTCATCTTCCCTAATATTTTGGACCCTACCAACTTCAACATACTGGTTGCGCCCCTGGTTATGACCAGCATCACGTGTTAGGGGGGGGGCGGGGTCCGATTGAACTGGTCAAGAACAAGTTAAAAGCAGAACAGCCTGGCAGCCATGTTTTGTCATGTCATTCAAGAAAATTATCATTTAAGTGTGCGTTAAATTATCAACCAAAAAAAATGTTTAGTCCTATGTGTTGTTTAGTTGATGTGCACTTGACACATGTACATTTCAATAAGAGTGTGTTATATTCGGCAGTCCGGACCAACTTTTCAAACATGATCTCCCATCAAATAAAACATGTCTAGTTCTGGGGTTTGTGGATACCATATGTGGATATTTTTCGCCTATGGACTTGTTTTGAATATACCATTATCTGTAGATAAAATAGCGCAATATTCAATCTTAATCATATAATGACACTTTTTCTAACCGTTTCCCCACAGAGCTTCTGTTTATTTATTTAATTGCGAAACTTTTTAAAGATTTTTAAGGCACTCTTTTGTGATAGATGTCCTTGAAATTTCGCATGCTTGTTCTAGCATGATTAAATTATTAATTTTGCTATTACTATTAGTCCAAAAAAATGCTTAATATTAAGGGGATATAACCGTGTTTATTACGACGAATGACAGTAATAAATGGATTGCTTCCCTTCCATTAGCTAAGTTTCTTATGTTATCTTTTCTATAGGACATAATATCTGGTGGTAAGGTTAAAATTTAAATAACATTTAAAACGGTTTAGTTTTATCGTGTCCTGGGGGGGGGGGTGTCAGAAATTCAAATGTTGTAAGATTTGTCAAGGTAGACTAAAAATTACAATTTTGTTTAATTCACTAAAACTAGCTAACATGAAGCCAATAGGCTAAATCCTTAGGGGTCATTCCATGTCAACTCAACCAGTTTTTCGACACTTCTTCACCCGACCTCCTCAGATCTTCCTGAAATTTTCAGGGCTTGTGGTACATTCAATGTTGAGTGATTCCTGAAAATTTCAGGCCATTTGGTCAAAAACTTTCTGAAATATGATTTTAAATTTTTAAGGGTAGTCGCAAGTGCGCGTGACATTTACATTTTCGCGATATTTTAACGTGAGTATTTCAAAAACTAAAACAGGTATCAGGCTGAAATTTTTAGTATTTACTCATTGTTTTGTCCTGAGTTGAATGATGTATTTATCTTAAGTGCAGCTTGCACACAGAATGCCCTAAAAGTTTCCAAACATTGCACTTCAGTTTTCATCAATATTTGACTCTCAGTATAGCCAAGAACCTATAAGACATGAAATGATGTTTCTTATACAATTAGTAAGTACCATATATGTGTTTATTATTTTGATAGAGAATTCCTGTTAATCAATAATATTGTACTCATGGTGGGCCCCTTTAAGCATTATGGTCGTCCATTTTTGCACTTATTGCGACCCCCAGATGACCATGCGGACAGTAATTCACACTTTTCATATTTTGCACACTTGTTAACCTTGGCAAGTACTAGCTATGGTGAAAATTTCATGTGGGTGTCGACGCCTTCTTGGTGAAAAATCTGCATGAAATTGCATGATTTCTACACTATCTTGGACCATAGTAATTTTGAATGTTTGAACTGACATCTTTGATGGACTGGGTTTTCTTATTGTGGATTTCATTTTTTTACTTGACAAATGTATTCTGATATGTTTCTAAGTGAATACTTTTAAATGAATTTTTTGTGTAATATTTGCTTGCAAAAACATCATGAATGTTATGCAAAAAGTGTCAAAAAATATTTTTTTTCAATGGTTTCTTAACTATTTCATTTTATACCACTGTATGTTCAGATTTCATGTAATTTAAATAAATATTATGAAAAACATATTTTTATTTTATAAGAAAAATTTACTTTCATAAAAATGTATGACAATTTATTAATATTTGATACTTGGAGCCTTTTTTAATAGGTCACATGAGTACTCATTTCTTTATCTTCTTTTATCTTATTATTGATATAAATTTTTAAGGGTAGTCGTAAGTGCGCGTGACATTTACATTTTCGCGATATTTTAACGTGAGTATTTCAAAAACTTTGAATGTACCACAAGCCCTGAAAATTTCAGTAAGTTCTGAGGGGGTTGGGTGAACAATTGTCGAAAAACTGGTTGAGTTGACATGGAATGACCCATAGCTAGTTTGTTACTATTTAATATAATATACATTCACTTACTTTTGTTAACCCTATGATGGGGTAGTGTCTTAACACCCGACAGTTATCAAAAACTCAGTAATGTGCTGGGAATTAAAGTTGTTAAAAGTATGGGTACTTTATTACGTTTTTCTTCGCTTCTTGTCTGTCTGCGGAATTTGGCAATCCAATTTTAGACCACTTTCCGATAAGCTATAGCTCTGATACTTTCAATATAGCTCAGAACCCGATGACAATGCAATACTCTTACTATTTCATTATGATTTGATGAATTTTGTCACATGCTAATAAATTCTATAAGTGCAAATTTTAATAAAACGAAAACTGTTGGGCACATGAACAACCAGACCTTTCTAACATACTATAAATGAAAACCTGTTTAATATAATTTCACTATACTAATAATATATTGATTCAGTTGACTTCACAAGTATTACACACTATATCATGAGTTAAAGTTAATACAACTCTAGTTAATTTTACATACTCGTATGCATTTTGTTATAGAAGTTCTAATAATAAATAATCTGCGATATCGTGACATTTCGAAAACCTGCAATAATTAAGAAAATTAAAACAAAAATACTGATCTATGAATAAATCATCTACATAATAGATAATTTGAAAAATCAAAAAAGCATTTCAAATAATTGATATTGTAAATATTCAATATTTTATTGCTAACTCACTTAAATTTCATGTAAAAATTGATTCTGATAAACCAACATTAACAATATAAAATTCATGCACCCAATGTTTCGTTTTATAAAAATTAGCTTATTCAAGTCTATTACCATGTGACCAATTTATTCAGAAATTTTTCCAGGCTCATAGAAAAACAATTTTCTGCTTTAGTACCAAGAAATTAAGCCCATTATTTCTAAAGAATTCCTTGTGAATGACGATTTTCAGACATGACATTAAACTTTGAAATTTACAAAAAGTTCACATCAAAACACTGAAATTAATAAGTAACGAATAAATTTATGTTTACAATTTTTATTAAATCAAGCAAACACAGTGTAAAGCTGGATTACTGTCAACTGGAAAAAAATAAATAAAAGATATACTGGTAAATACAGGAAATTGTGTCTCAGAAATAATATCATCATGTGGTCAGGAAGAGAGAGTTCGGATTTCATCACAGACACCGTGCCAATAAACTAACTGGTACTAATAGCTTAAATACATTTTTGCAAACTGCTTACATTAAACTTGACACAGGTGGCACAACACAGCCATCTGAAATTTGAAAAAAAACAACACATAAGACACAAAATATTGTAAGATAATTGCTTTTACATTCTAATAGGAAGAATCTCGGTCCAAAACCTTTGAGAAATATGACATACATCTACATGTATTATACACACATTCTCAAAAGACAATTATTAAATAAGTAAAGAGATCAAGTTATCAAGCAAACATTTAATATTCTTGATAATCAAAATATGTGGGGAAAAAAAGTCTAAGGTGATGTCCACTTACTAATAAGAGCTATGAACTGTTGGACACTTAGGCACAATACATAAGCTTGTGGAACTAAGTGTTGTGAAGGCTTCTCTCCACAAATATTTTTTAAAGCATGTTGACACTGTTAGAACAAGTTATTGCCTTGTCTGAAAGAATGTCACCTGAGCAGCAAGTGCACTACTTTAAATGACCCAAAAGAATAATGAATGGGGCGTGCAGTTATGTTTGGTAATTCTTACCTTTAAAAAAGCTTGGAATGGGTCCATGTAAGTAACTGAAAGGGAAAAAAAACATTTGAAAATGTATAAAAAAAAAATAATTGTACTCTTATTAACTATCAATTTAAATTTCATCAGATAGGAGCGAAAATATGTAATCACATTCTCATAATATAATCAATCATCATTTGCAAAAAAAAATGTAGAAATTTAACAAACTTTAAGACATACCTGAATAGTTTTGCTATCATTTAATATATAGTACTTTTCTGTGCACCAATAGTGAAGACACCTGAACTCACAAGAACCTATAGATGGGATAAAACAAAAAATTGTATACTATATATACTAAATTTTATGATTACATGTATAAACTTTAAAAAGATTAAATAGTAAAAAAAAAGCATAGAACTAAGTCTCAGGCGGGGGCATTGCTGGCATCAATTTATTTCAGCATTTGCAATCATCATCACTTAGTTTTGTTTTAAATTAGTACATAACTTACCAATTTAATTGGTCTGTATATAAACCTGAAAAATATAAGAAATAAATTTAAGAATGCACTATAGCATCACAAAAACAGAAGCTATTATGTAGCCATTCTTAATACTCTCAGACAAATGCCTCAATTGTCATCAAAAAATCCTTTAGTCCATCAGGGACCTAAACAAGAACTGATAGGACCTGGGCACTAATAGGAAGCAGACTCGTCATCTGTTTCATCACCGAGAAATGTACACATTTAGAAAAATGTAAATCATGAAAACTTACTGAGAATGGTGTTGAAACCACAGGCCCGGAAAGATTCACATAATGATCCTGTTTCTCAAGCACCTGAATTTGTAATGAAAAATGTTAATACAAAATGTATAATACAGATATTTACACAACCCAATCTCTTAATTGTTAAAGCTAGCATTGTGCAGTGCACCATGTAAAGTAAAAAATAAGCAGCAACTCTATTACTCTCAGACAAATGCCTCAATTGTCATCAAAAATCCTCCAGTACATCAAGGACCTAATCAAGAACTGATAGGCCCTGGGCACTAACAGGAAAGCAGACTCGTCATGTTTCATCACTGAGAAATGCAGTTAATTGAATTAAAAACTTACCAACTCAATTCAATCAAAACTGTAGACATAATATCAGTTTCACCATCCTTGATTATGCCAATACAAGAACCTGTAATCAATAATTATTTAAAAATTAGTCACACCTTATTAGAAATGAATACAAACAAACAAATAGCAAAATTTATCAGAAACAATGGAACGGTTGAATAAAATCACAAATATTCATTTGGTAGAATCATGTGTTCATCATTTAAATTGTAAAATAAAAAGAATGTTAATGTAATATATTTACCCTGATGCACAGTGAGAATCATCTGAAAAAAATATAATGAAAAAAGTTGAAAAACATAGGGGATGCTTAAAGCTTTAAAAAATAAGACTGGATTATTCAGTAAAAACATTCATCAGAAATTCAGAGAGATTCCCATTGTTTTTATCATCATCACTAACCAGTCTAATACAAGCTATCATTTTGTTAACTAAATAACCGAACCACATAAGCTCTTATAAAAGTTTTAAGATGCAATAATTTGCACAAATACATTGAAGCATTTATATCAAAAATGCTAGTAATGCCTATGGGTGAAGATGCAGTGGATTGTCAAGAATAAAAAAAGGCCTAAAATTGAAGAGGAAATGAGGCTTTTAGCACTACTCTGTTGTACCAAGGCTGAAGTCTCCATTTAACCCTTAAATCTTGAACCATGTAACAAAAATAACTTGAGTTAAGAAAGATAACTTAAAATAACAGGTTCTTTGAAAAAGTCTTTTAAAGAGCTGTACAAATTTAACTAGATAGCCTTTACAAAGAAATCTTGGTATGATTAAGTAGATAAGATAGTTTTATAATTTTTAAATGTATTTGATTCTCTAAAAAATATCTGAAAGCCTTTGTAAGTTGTTTTCTATTTAGAAATCCAGTTGAAGATTTAAAAATGATTTCTTTCAGAACATGATAAATAATCAGATATCATTTGTCCCTATCTTAAGTTCATCATCAGAAAATCTTTCTTCAACTGTCAAGATCAAAATTTGGCAAAATACGGCATGTAAACCAATCAACTTAGGCTATTTCATGTGCTAGTGCCTTACATATTAATAATGTATTATTGATCTATACAACTGGACTTAAGGTCAAATTTAAGAACCCCTTTTTAACTTGCCCATCGCTAGATAATACTTACCTTTCCAAAATATATGACTGGGATAAGTCAAATGCAACCTGTTAATAAAAAATACTCAATTAATAATCTTTAGAGAATTTCAATTCTAATCAAATTAAATAAAATACTTTCGTCAGATGTGAGTAGCTAAAATCACACACTTGTCATATCTCCCTATCTTTAGCTAATTTAGATCATCATGTGAAAGCATATAGAAAATGGACTATTTAATTGTCAGAAAAGATAGTTACCTAGTCTTATTGATGAAACTTTGCCACACACAAGTACAAAATCATTCCTGTGAAAATTAAAAAGATTTAGTGGAAAATATACAGCTAGATAATATACATTTTAAATTAAAGAAGTCTCAGTAAATTTTTGACATCAACAAAATACAGTGAGAGAGTTCAAATATCATCACTGACAGTCAGAGAATTGAAATTACAATTAATTCAGTACTTACCCCTTTCATTTTTACTACATCCCTGTATGGCACATTTTCTTTTTCTGTAGAAAAAAGTAAAGACTGTATGAATTTCTGCGTAACATTTAGAGCCTCCAAGTCTGTATTGAGACTTTTGAATGACTAAGATAAATGCATTGACAGCCCTATTTGTGTAGCAAAAATTTCTTTTGACAGCATTTGCTTAGTCATTAGAATGTCAGTCAGGAAATTTCTTTGTTGTGTTATAGCACAACAAGTTGGTGTCCTACATCTTTCAGTTTATGCTCTTATTGACACTTGTAGAGTTATTTAAACAAACAAGTAACACTAAAGAGCAATGTAACATTTAAAATATGTACAATAAAACTTGAATGTTTAAAATAATGCAGTTCAATACAACAGGCCTAAATAATATTTATTGCACAAGTCAGTGGTAAAGAATACATGAAAAGAGGTGGGGGGTTAGAAAAAAAAATGACCAACAATTATAAATCCAAATATTGGTAAGAACAAGATGGAGAAAGTACACTGCCCATACAATAATTGATAAAATGGTAAATAGCAAAATAGTTTGGTGATGACAAAATTTGTTAGTAGTTAAGACATATTGACTAGGCTGCTTAGTTGGAAATTAAATGAAGGATAATGTACATGTCACATGGCTTGTGAAATACCATGTGGTCACATGTAATAGTACTTAAAAAAAAAAACAATATTAACTTGAAATTGAGTAGTAACGTAATTAATGAAGGCATACCAAATACCGCAGGGTATATTAATAACACGGATGGCCAGTAACCATCAACGATTAACTTACGATTGTCGTGGCATAATTTAAGAGCTGTTATCAATATGTTCCTAATGGGTAGCGTTTTGCGAATCGTAAGACTTTAAAAAAAAAAGTTTTATAAGATTAATTTACCACAGGGACAGGATAATTCACTTGTATAGCAGCCCGGGTAATTTTATTATGTATGAAAATAACCGTACGAATACTATATTTACTCACGTGGCAAAAAGTCTCAAAATTCATCAGTCACACGTGTCCAGTGTTTCATCATCCTCAGTACCCATGGAATATTTTGAGATTCTCTCTAATCTCATCTTTCAGCGTCAGTGCAGAAAAGTTTCAGTGTGAAATTCATAGACATTAGTTCGTTTTCAGTTTCAGCTCAATCTATGGCAAATGGAATCTCACGAGCCGGTTGGACATTTATAACACAAGACCGAACCTTGCCGGAAATTACTGTGATTTATGGGAAGTTCGGACCGGAAGGCTAAGAATGGAGAGTCAGGTGTTTTATACGAAAAAAGCCAAAAATATAAATGTAATCCAGTCTATTTGGAAAATTAAATTTATATTTGAAATTTATATATCAAATTTTACTTTTTAATGTATTGATATTTACGTAATATAAAAAGTTGAATCCAACAAACCACCAGTAAGTTAAAATCATATTCCGAAAAACAACGCCCATTATATCGGGAGACCCGCAATCTGACGTCGTCGAGACAAGACAAGACTTAGCATAGTTTTGTTCCAGATATTATCACCAATAGACCTTTCTCATAAAGTAGTCCCCTTACTGGGTTGTTTGTTTTGATGTACAAGTTACACTTCCGGTACCAATTAATGTACTTGAATTTGCGAATAATAAATTTCTGTTACCTGCTATTCTTTTAATTTTAATCATGAAAATCAAATAATCAAAATTTAATATATTTTTCAGTGTGATTATTTATTATTATTATTATCTTAAAATCATAATGAGGTAGTAGTTTCAAACCTTTTACTACCGATTTTTAATTACTATCTATCGCACAATATATGCTAACCAAAAATATACTGTTTTACATATGACCCTACATAAGTACATAACTATGACCCTACATAGTACATAAGTTCCTCTATTAATCCCTACATAAGTACCTACATAAGTCTCTACATATGACCCTACACAAGTCCCTACATATGACCCTACATAAATCTCTACATAAGTCCCTACATATGACCCTACATAAATCTCTACATAAGTCCCTACATAAGTCCCTACATATGACTCTACATAAGTCCCTACATATGACCCTACACAAGTCCCTACATATGACCCTACATAAATCTCTACATAAGTCCCTACATAAGTCCCTACATATGACCCTACACAAGTCCCTACATAAGTCCCTACACAATTCCCTACATATGACCCTACAAATGACTACATAAGTCCCTACATAAGTCCCTACACAAGTCCCTACATATGACTACATAAGTCCCTACACAAGTCTCTACATATGACCCTACATAAGTCCCTACACAAGTCTCTACATATGACCCTACATAAGTCCCTACATAAGTCCTTACATATGACCCTACACAAGTCTCTACATATGACCCTACATAAGTCCCTACATATGACCCTACATAGGTCCCTACATATGACCCTACATAAGTCCCTACACAAGTCTCTACATATGACCCTACATAAGTCCCTACACAAGTCTCTACATATGACCCTACATAAGTCCCTACATAAGTCCGTACATATGACCCTACACAAGTCTCTACATATGACCCTACATAAGTCCCTACATATGACCCTACATAGGTCCCTACATATGACCCTACATAAGTCCCTACATATGACCCTACACAAGTCTCTACATATGACCCTACATAAGTCCCTACATATGACCCTACATAAGTCCCTACATATGACCCTACATAAGTCTCTACATATGACCCTACATAAGTACCTACATAAGTCTCTACATAAGTACCTACATAAGTCTCTACATAATCTTATATCGGGACATTTTGTGACTTCAAAAACTTGTCAACATCACAAAAATTAAATTTTGGTATTAAAATTAAAGTCATTGTATCATATATTAGACAAAAAAAGTAGGAAAAATAATCGAGCTAAGTATTAATCAAGTATAAACAAAGCGACCGGAAGCCCATTATGATTCTTTCACAAAGACAGCTGACGCGCAGGAATACAAGTGAGAAAGGTCTATATTATCAAACTACAAAAAAAGTTTAGTTAAAAATGTAGATCTTATACACTTTACGTATGTTTTTGCTATTACTTCAGCCCAAAAACAACTTCTAGAATTAAATCACATAAAAACTAACATTCCTATTACAATCTGTTTTTTATATAAATTCCATTTAATTTTTTTTTAAAAAGCATAATTTCTGGAATAAAAACATAATTACAGGTATAGAGTTGTACAATATTAGGCTACTTATAATTCTATTGTGCATTTATCAGGGTTGTTAACAATACTCTTAAATGGTATCGTCAATACCAATACTTCGTGAAATGAAACTTTAAAAGTATCGCCGATACTGTATTGGCCGATACCGATACTTCGATATTAAATAACTAACAATCCTAATATCTTTCATATTACGGTGTATTCTGTATTATTGTGTGTGAAGTCCTTTGTGATAATAAGATGAAATCTCTTTATTTTCATATCAACCACTAATGGGACGGTTTTAATGGAGTTCTTCTTTTATCCCCAACATAGCCGATAGTTCAATGGCCATGGAGGCACTACGGGAAATAGGGATGGGGCTTTCTCCATGACTTGAAATATCTATTCTGTATTATAGTAGGCATAGCCATTTTTAACGGCGATTCTAATTTGGCTCTATGTTTTCATATCAGTTATATTTATGTAATGTAAAGAGTATATGGGGCAACACTCCAATCCTTAATAATGATCATTATTCTCGTTAGGGCTCGTTCGCAAATGACGTAACGCAAACAAACGACATTTTAGACCCCCCTCCCCCCTTGTCACAAAGTGTCACAAATTTTTCACCCCCCTTCCCCCCAATGTCACGTCACAAGTTAAAATAAATTAAAATACCTCAAATTACTGATTTATTTTTCTTTCGTTATTTTTGGAGACAATCATTCTTTTACATTTTCCCATAAGGCACTCAGATGCTGATCGATAGAGAAAATTTCAATAGCTTCTTCTTCTTTTTCTCCTGAATTCTCCAACGCCGATTCTTGATTCAAATCATAACCGTTCTCTGCCAAAATATCTGCTTTTCAAAATTTCAAGTTGAGAAGAATTGTAATTTGGCAGAAAATTCAACCAAATTTTGGATTCCCTCATAGATAATTATTATTTTTGTGACGTCACAGTTTCACAGACTCCCTCCCCCTGTCACAAAATGTCACAAAATCCTAGATCCCCCCTCCCCCCTAAGCGTTAAGTAATTTGCGAACGAGCCCTTACCACCCCCAATGTTTACAGTTTGTATATGTTACGGCCAATGTCTCCTAGACGGCCAATAGCAGCTACTGGCCAGCTAAACCAGCCGATTATGTTAATTGGTATTAAAAGAAATACAAATCTCAACTTAATTTGTTCAAATTTAATAAAAGATATCGACCACGCACAGTGGCTAATCCAGAGGCGTAACTAGGGAGGGGGGGTCCAAATTCGAACGTTCAGTTAGATGGGGGCCCCCAAATATTTTTTACATTAAATATTAAGTACATTATCTCATGTCATGATGTCGAACGTCAGAATGTAGGGGCCCCCAAAGAGGCCAAGCCCCAGGGCCCCCAATCGCTGCTATTGGCCTACTAGCAGACATTGGCCGTAACATTTGCACATGTTACGTGTTCAAATTAGTCAGGCTATCCAAATTTGGCTCCCATGGATAGGCTACACGTACCACACTCTGGGGACACAGCCTTATAGAGTGCGCTGGCTACGACACTTTGACATAAAATGACATACCCATTGGGGGGTGTGAAGATCCAACCAATGTAGAGGCTACGTGGTAGTTCACTATTTATATTTCACCAGTGTGTCCACAGTCAAAGCCGTCTTAACTCATGCACCTACACTGGCACTTTCCCGGGTAACAACGAGCAGAGCAAGTGCAAATGGATCCAACTACAAAATGGCCCATTGCGAGTGCTGATTCATATCAAATTTGATACTTTTAGGGGCTGGCAGTTTTTGTTTACCTAGTGATCCCATATATCGCTGAAAACGTGTCCCTAGAGTCCACAAAATTATGAGAATGGCCCTGCCCACGAGTATATAGTTTGAGGTATCCTTGCCAATAACCATGTATTCGTTTGACTATTTGAATAGTTGTAGTAGGGGCCCCACAGGGCTGTAAAGAAGGTTGTGTCCACATTGACAACATACCATTGTGTCTCTTTCCTCTATTCCCCCCCTCTCTCCACAGAAACAGAGAATTCAAATAAATGCAACAAACAACTAATAATTATATTTACAATTCAAGCAATACATGGAAAAGAGAAATAATACACACAAAAAATGGTCAACACAAATCGTAAATCATTTAAATGTAAGTGTCGATAAAAAAAAACAACAACAACAACCAATGTCATGTAAAGTTCATTCATACATAACCCAGTCTACGCCCGGCCGCCTTGACCTGTTTGGAAGTGTGGACGACCGTGGTCGGTGTCTTCAGGGGACATAAATCAAAATCTACTCATGATTTTATTACTTCCATTGGAATAGATATAAAAGAGAAATTTATTTTTGATCTCCCTTAGCGGACATCTTGGGGGAAAAATATAAATAGTTTAAGGAATTATAATGGGACGGATGGCCGAGTGGTGTAGATACTGGACATGTATATGAATTTTAACTTTGCATAAAAAGTGCGGCAAATATTACGTAGCGACGCTGGGCGTTGATCGTAGACAGGCGCAGATTATTAGGGAGCGACCGATAATCAGATCGGTATCGGTATTTGACCGATATTGGCACTATCGGTTAATATCGGATCGGCCGATTTTTGTAGGGAGCGACCGATAATCGAACCGATATTGGCACTATGGGTTAACTATCGGACCGGCCGTTTTTTGGCTGCCGATACATTGTTTTTTTTTTCACAAATCTAGTAACTCTAAACTGGTTTTGGTTTACAGAGTTAAAGTTTACTTACAGACCTCCATTTAACTGTTCACCTGAGTGAAGTGATTTACTGATATAATTAAGTGTTTTTAATTTTTCAAACTTTTTTGAAAATCTGCTACAAGTAAATTCAGTAAAAATTACAAAGATTAACGAAGAAAATTATTTTAATTTCATCACAACTTTCACAAGTTAGTGAAGTTATAATTAACAATTAATACATTTTTACTTTTTTAGATTGACATTAATTATTGACAACTTTATCTTACTTTTCTGTTTCAAAGTGTTTGTGTACAAGTAAAAAGTAAAAACAACAAATTGTTTGTTATAAATTTAATTTTAAACAATAAACATGCAGATTTCTGATATTATGCAGACATGGTTTGTGTTTCTGACTTCGGTCTTCCGGTCTGTCTTTTCAAATCTTTTTTTCTTCTAATCTTCTTCATCGGTATCGGCAAAAAGCTGGGGGAAAATATCGGTATCGGACTATCGGTAAAAATGCATATCGGTCGCTCCCTACAGATTATTGTTGAGATTTAATGGGCTATTTCCCTTGGTTAGTTTTGTCCTTGCAAGAAAACCATTCGCCTGAATGTTAAAATTTTGCCTCTGTGGCCATCAGTCTAAATATCGCGAGATTCCACGAAATTCAAAAAAAAAAAAATGTAGCCGTGAATATTTACCAAAATTCACTAGAATCTTTTTCTAAGTTAAAGATATCCACGAGAAATTCATTTAAAAAGCGTTACAACGGAACTTTTTTTTGTAATGAGGATGTCAGTGGCGAACTAAAGACGGTTGGAATCCTGGGTGCAGAAGAACAAAACGGGTCTTCAAAATAAAGGGGGACATCATTAAGACACAAATGGGGTTTCCGGATATAAGTGAGGCATTGCGGCCCCTTTTGTCAGAGGAAATTCGTTATATCATTTTGTTCGCGAATATAAGTCCCATTTTTTAGATATAAGCATTAAGGTTAGTGGATAAGCATCTTTATCTTATTTAAATACATTTGCTAAGCTGTTTTAGTAAATTTATGTTCATGATTTTTCCTATGATGAAAATGTTTTTATTCCTAATTAACTAGAGTCAAAAACAGTGTTCCAACCATGTGGAGTAGCACTAATTGTACTATTTGATCAATAGTATCACAATCAATGAATGTCACATGCAATAAAAAATATCACAAACAGTATATTTCACAAACAATTAATTTCTTTAAAACAGTAAGGCCACAAACAAATTCTACAAACAATGAATGTTTGTGTGAATTATCCAAACAAAATAGTCCACAGACAATGAAAATTCATAACAAAGACTAATATAAAAGATTTTCATTTTTTTTATTCCTATAAGATAACAACAACATTGACTTTATCATCCAGCATCTTCACGTTTAATCTCTATTTAATATTTAATATGTGTAGTCATCATTATCATCTTCATATACCACGTTAAAGTAACCGTAGTTGCTTGGCAGCACTGAGGATATCATATAAATATATATATATATATATATATATATATATATATAAAGTCATGAATTGTTAATACATGTATAAGGATCCCATTGCCTATATAAATGTGTAGATATTTACGTGCTGACATTGATAAAACACAGCACACATTTCCGGCATTTACCCATGAACACTTTTTTATGTGCATCCAGACTCCAGGCTTGCGGAGCCGGAGCCGAGGAGCCGGGAGCCGCTACTTTTTGCTGGAGCCGGAGCTGGAGCCGAAAAAATCTGGCGGCTCCACGGCTCCCAAATGTTTTTTTTTTACAGCAGAATTTTTTTAAGCTTTAAAATTACAAATTTGTTTGATTGTTTGACTCCTACAATTTGTAATAGACTAAAAACAAAATGGTAGCTTTCTGTATTTAACAATTTTATTATAAACAGAATATCTGAAACAGAGCAGATAAATTTATAAGGCTGTGGCTATTCGGACCCGGGTCCCAATAAAATTCGACTGTTATTCGGACCCGTGGCAAATATGCACCTAGCTTAGCTATATTTAAACTTTATTAGACGGAACCCGAAAAAATAATAATACAGAGTCCGCTTAGTGAAACCCTAGACACTGAGTAACGATTAAATCATACAATTCAAGCAATTATAAAAAATAAACAAATAACAATAATAAAGTTTATGTATAACTAAGCTAAGTGCATATTTCCACGGGGTCCGAATAAAAATCGGCTGACCCCCCCCCCCGTTCATGACCTGAGTCCCCCCCCCGTGCATGATTTGAGCTTTTTGACACAATTTTAATAATAACGGCTATAAAACATCAATCATTTTGTTCAATTTTCTTTTAGGGGCACGGACTGAGCTGGCCAATCAACTTTTGAAAATATTAATATCAGCACGGGGGCCCGTGTCACCCCTGCCCAGGGACACGAAATGTCTGTCGGTGGGCCTGTTCGCAACCTTGTATTAGTTTTAAATATTGATATCTTCTGAGGACAACTAGCAACTTAAATAAGTTAATAAAATAATATTGACTTCTGACTTCACTTTTATACATATGTATAATAAAATAATAAAGTACAAACTCCGTGATTTCTGAGTGATGTTATTTAATTTGCAAATTTACTTTTTAGCAGAATTAATTTTATTTTAAATTGAATAATTGCGACTGGTCAATTTGTTGTTGATAGATCTGTTCTTTGTTTTCAATATTTTATAAGAAATATCACACAAATAGCTAAGCTATATTCGTGCATCTTTGTCGTTCTTCCCGGGTTGTACGTTTAACCAACAGTATAAATCAGGTATCTATTATGTAACAATTGTGTAGCAGAACAAATGGTCAATATATTTATAACAGGAATCAGAAAATTCTCAGCCTCAATAATTTTTTATCATTAAAACTCTTTACTATTTAAATTATTTTTAACAAAACTGCAACATGCCATGCACTTTTGAAACGTAGTTAAAATTATATATTTCTAATTAATAGCTAAACAATCGGTACTAAAATGCACCATTCCAGATATGGAACTGCAAAAAAAAATTTCTTGGGGAAGGGACTTACTGAGGTCCCCTCCCAAAACCTCTCCTCTCCGTTCGCAAGCTTTCGGCGCTTCGCTCCTCCATCTTCGCCCCCCCCCCCCAACATTTCTTCTACCCACCAGGGGCGGAATTATGGGGAGGGGCCGGGGGGCATGTCCCCCCCCCCGGTTATCGCAAGTTTAGGTAATACATCATTAAATTATCGAAATATTTTTTGTTCAAAGACCGATTTTCAACAATGAAAACAGTTTCGCCCCGCCCCTCGGGGTCAAAGTTTTGCCCTTCCCCCCCCCCCCGTCAAGTTGTCTAGATCCGCCGCTGTACCCCAGAATCAGTTCTTCGGCACCCCCCTCCCCGGCCGAGAAAATTCCCCCCCCCCCAATGCAATAATCCTGGCTACGGGCCTGCCCGGGACCGAATAGTCACTTCGAATTTATCAATAATAAATATAAATACTGAAGTCTTTAAAATATTTTAAATAATGTATCATTTTACTATTTGCTAATTTGATCATTGAAATAACTTTTTATTACTAATGAAAATGGCGACTAGTGAAACCTCGATCGAAAATAATGATACGTTTCTGGATGCACTGAAATGGTTTGTTTTTAGTAAAACCGACAATGGACAATGCGTATATTTTTCAAGTTCCTGACTATGGGGGTGAACGCGGCAAAATTTGCATAATTTTTTATCAGCGGGATGTTAGCGCGGAGCAATTACAAAATTTTTTGTCTCGTGTGATACTATCTTAATAGGGAGCCGGAGCCGTCAAAATTTGTGGGAGCCAGAGCCGGAGCCGAAAAAAATATGGCGGCTCCGCAAGCCTGATCCAGACAACTGACATTTATTCTACACGTAGGCCTAATGTCTCATAATTTATCCATAAATTAATTTAAAAGAAATAAAAATATCACAAACTTTGTTGCAGTTTTTTTTTATCACATGTATGTATGTCTACGGACAAAGACGATCAGAGCTACGCGAAGGCCCCTATCTAGCCCCATAATTAAAACTATCAGTTAATACATGGGGGCCCTATCTAGCCCCATACTTAAAACTATCAGTTAATACATGGGGGCCCTATCTTGCCCCATAATTAAAACTATCAGTTAATACATGGGTGCCCTATCTTGCCCCATAATTAAAACTATCAGTTAATACATGGGTGCTCTATCTTGCCCCATAATTAAAACTATCAGTTAATACATGGATGCCCTATCTTGCCTATCTTTTTGGGGGGCCTTTTGATGCTTGATCCTTTTTAGGTTGTTGGGGCTTATGCAGAAACTTTTATTGGTACATAGTGACCTAGGTAGTAGCTCCCATCGGGGCTCCTTAAGATTTTAGAGGAATTGATACTGGTAGGGTGGCCCTTCGTAATCGAAGGCGCGAGGCATTTGCCTACTATGCATATCCTTAAAAACTGCTCTGTCATACACCTTTAGATTCTACTGAAATGTGTTTTGCTATTAGAGTGGATCAATTAATTGCCAACACATAGGAATGGTTCTGTCATACCAATCAAATGTGGATTTATGACTACATGTACTAAATGATCACTTACAATAGTTGTGTTGGCAAGTGCAGAGTCGGGCGTCGAAATAAGTATTCGCGGGACATGACTGCAGAACACCGCCCAGGAAAAAGCTGTAGATGTCGTATGGATTAGGTGCCCAACCTTTGGGACATGCTGAAATTATACGAAAAAACATACATCAATTAATTGAATACACTGCTTGAAGTCCCCCCCTCCGTTCCCCCCACCCCCAGGGTGGACACTGCATAAATCCCCCCCATCCACACCAAGGGCTGACACAATGGAGATCCCCATTGGATCAAAGTATTTCAAAGTTTAGACATTGGTTAACGTTTTATTTCACTAAACTTTTTGCATGGCAAAGAGCCTTTGTAACAGCTCTCCATCTCACACGGTTCCGGGAGGCATTTTTTATCAGCCCCCCCCCCCTTCAAATCCCTGCGTGGTTTCATCTCTAGCTCACGACCGTCTCCGGGCTGCCGACCTTTCTCTGGCCTTGATTCCACGGCCCCCATTTCTTTGGGACAGTGAGGATATTTATTTTAAAATAATGACTAATACTGTTTAATAGGTATCACATCCAGAAAAAACGGAACTACTATGACATCATCGTGATTGTATCACATAAACCAAACATGGTCAAACGTAAAGCCCGTGGGTCAAATCAAATCCATCCTGCTTTTTTTTTATCCGACCCGCGCAATTCCCCTCTCTGCTCGATTCATTGACGTTTATATTTGATTTTTAGAGCATTTTCGAAAAAAAATGCTCTATTGTCCCCGTTTTGTCTGTCTGTCTGTCCGTCCGTCCGTCCGTCCGTCATCACCCTAGATCTCAACAACCATAAGTCCTAGACCCATGATGTATATATCATTTTGTAGGTCTTGGCCTGCCAAGAAATGACTTTTTTCCATTTCGCGATCTGACCTCTCAGGGCCGTAAAAGGGGCCTTAGTACCGTTTTTTACTATATAAGCTATATTAATAAAGGAGCGCTATATCTCAGCAACTATAAGTCCTAGACCCATGATGTATATATCATTTTGTAGGTCTTGGCCTGCCATGTGTATATCAAAAGTTCATTTTGCGACAGGACCTCTGAGGGCCGGGCTTCAGGGCTCCTAAGGGGCTTATATATTATATATACACCTTGTACGTTCAATAACCCGTTCATTTGGTTCGAAATACTGCAGCACGTAGTTTCACCAAGATTTATTAAGAAACTCATCAAATGAAATAGTAAGCTTGTGTTCTGAGTTTAATTGAAAGTATCAGAGCTATGCAACAATTGACGGAGTTTTCGGACGATTAAATGACAATAATTTAGAATGTTTTCAATTATGAGTCCTATTTCAGTAACCACAAACCACTTGTAGTTAGATTTAAGAGACAATAATTTTTTTTCAAATATAAAGAAACGTCTTTATAATTTTTTTTTTACAAATATATGCATTACACAATTGAATTTATAAACATTTCCAAAATATTACAAATATTTACTGAAAGCTAACAAACGTACTGATACATAATACGAAAATGCTCTAACACGTCCTGTGTCCAGGATGGAACAGGCTTAATTGCTTGTTTTTCCATATAAACGTTCCACCCATCAACACTTGGTCAGGCCATTCTGTCAAAATTTAACAAACCCAAATGTGGCCAGCGGTTCCAAATGTTTGCCAACCCTTGAAACAGACGTACCTGTTACACAAGATGCGTCATACACGCAGCTCTTAGATTTGGTATCGAATCTGGAATATTCGGGACACTCATGGTATCGAGCCTCTCCATTCTCACATTGGAAGTAAGCAAAACAAACTGCTTTAATCGCAAATGTTGTACCTTCGTCATTGTAACTGCAAGGGTCTGAAATGAAATTAAAACAATAATTAATTTTTATGTGAATATATTCCCAGTACAATATACAGAAGAGAACTCATATAAAATGGCCATTTCTTTGAATTCACTTATTAAAGATTGTTTTTATACCATTAGAAATAAATTCACATCAATTTTGAGGTGTTGGGTCCTTGCGCGTTGCATGCAGGGCCGGATAAAGGAAATTGCGGACATACTATTGTCTCAGGCACTCATGGGGATGCCCCTATAGTTGTTGTTTTTTATGTCGAAATTAAATTGTGCGATTAGATCAAGGCCGCCTTGACTTATTCTCGATAAGAACGTCGTGATTTGATTGGCTGTTGTTATATTATCCATAAAAAAAAAACGATTCATTTTGTAAGATTTTATGATGAAAAGCCTTTGACATTTAAAGATCTAGTCTTTTTTTATTACGCATGACCCACTAACTAACACGAGTATTCAATATTTATTTGATTTGTTAAAGCACTGACCAGTATTAAAAGTAGCTTACTCATTTTCATATTGGACTTCATAATATTGTACCAATTTTTCGCCACAAACAAATAATGACATTTTCTGGACATAACTCATCGACTAAATGAATCGTCCTTCTTCGGCTCTTCAGCGTGTGTGTGTGTGTGCGCGTGTGTGGCTTTGACCTGACGGATTCCTTAAACATATTTACGTCACAGTGTTGTTAATCCTAGACACTGTCATGGGGTGCTGCTCCTCACAGCTTTGTGGGTCGTTCCTTTTTAGAGCATTTTCGAAAAAAAATGCTCTATTGTCCCCGTTTTGTCTGTCTGTCTGTCCGTCATCACCCTAGATCTCAACAACCATAAGTCCTAGACCCATGATGTATATATCATTGTGTAGGTCTTGGCCTGCCATGTGTGCAGCAAAAGTTCATTTCGCGATCTGACCTCTGAGGGCCGTAAAAGGGGCTTAGTACCGTTTTTTACTATATAAGCTATATTAATAAAGTGGGACGGGTGGCCGAGTGGTGTAGATACTCGACTGCCAACCTGAGAGTCATGGGACCTCTCCTCAGTGAGGCCCTTGAAATTTTTCCAGGTGAAATTTAGTGCAAAGTCGTCCCACAAGTCCACCCAGCTTTAAATGGGTACCTAACTTTAAGTTGGGGAAGTAAAGGCGGCTGGGCGTTGTGCTAACCACACAATCCCTTCATAAGCCGAGGTTATAGAAACAGATGAATTCTACACTTCATCTGCCCCGATGACCCGCTAGGGTTAAGGGAACTTTACTTTACTTTTACTTATATTAATAAAGGAGCGCCTATATGTCAGCAACTAAAAGTCCTAGACCCATGATGTATATATCATTTTGTAGGTCTTGGCCTGCCATGTGTACATCAAAAGTTCATTTCGCGATAGGACCTCTGAGGGCCGGGCTTCAGGGCTCCTAAGGGGCTTATATATTATATATACACCTTGTACGTTCAATAACCCATTCATTTGGTGCGAAATACTGCAGCACGTAGTTTCACCAAGATTTATTAAGAAACTCATCAAATGAAATAGTAAGCTTGTGTTCTGAGTTTAATTGAAAGTATCAGAGCTATGTAACAATTGACGGAGTTTTCGGACGATTAAATGACAATAATTTAGAATGTTTTCAATTATGAGTCCTATTTCAGTAACCACAAACCACTTGTAGTACAATAATTTTTTTTCAAATATAAAGAAACGTCTTTATAATTTTTTTTACAGATATATGCATTACACAATTGAATTTATAAACATTTCCAAAATTCACAAATATTTACTGAAAGCTAACAAACGTACTGATACATAACACGAAAATGCACTAACACGTCCTGTGTCCAGAATGGAACAGGCTTAATTGCTTGTTTTTTTTATTAGTGCTCTGTTCCTTAGCCTTTTTGTAAGATTTGTTCTTACTACGAAAGGATAGCTGCCTGCTTTTGGTCAGATCCTAATAATTTTTTTTCCCGGGACTGGCCACATCTAGAGACATTTCACTAATTGTTCATACAATTCACCAGACTTACTTGATATTTACTGTTTAGATTTAATAAAAAAAACAACACATGTTTCATTGATTGGCTACTTACATTCCCCAAGTTTGGGCTGACGATAGTTGCTTGCACTGACCATTGCCCAAAGGGCACAGAGAACAGCGGCTTGAAACATTCTCCACTTATTCTGTAATGTAAATTTTCAAAATTTAAAAAGTGACTATGTTATGGTTTAGGAAGTGTCTAGGTCTATTCGAACATACGAGGGTGAAGTATAAGAAATAATATTTTGAATGGGAATGTATCATGATGTTTAAAATATCTGTTTGTGTTCTTTTCAACGGTACAAATATAGTTTTTATACAAACATGCTTTTGGCATTAAAAACAACACTAAAGCTGCCTTGGACATATTATAGAAAACTCCACTATAACGCACAAAAAAACAACGACTTTTAGCTTGTGTACACCTCACATACACATATGGAAAATCAACAGCGTCATTGTTCACGTGGAGTGCGCACCTCAATTCTACAGCAGGGGCCAGGCATTCTACAGCAGGGGCCAGGCAATAGCACGGGGGTCAGGTAATACATTTTACTAAGTAGATCAAATAAGCAGAGGGGGCCAGACAAAATGCAGGAGGGCCCGGCCCCCTGGCCCCCCGCATGCTACGGGCCTGACTGAATCTAATTCACTTTATTTTTTTGATTCAATTATTTCGTTTGAACGGTTTCCGGCCAGCACTGCACCTGACACCCTATAATATTTTCTGCATTTTTACCCTTGTAAATATTTACAAAAAAAAAGTAATTCTCTTCGTCGTCTGTAAGAATTTATTGAATTGAAAATAGTGCATTGTCATCAGAAATACATAAGTGTTTCAATTTTCAAATGGATTGAACCTCGAGAAGTTTGTGATATTGATTACCGATTCCCCAAAACACGATACGATACTAGCAGATAATGCAGATTACATTATTTTGTATTAAAAAAATAAAACATAAGTAGGCAGAATAAAGGTTAAATTTTAAAATTATGCAACACGATCTGCAAATGAATAATGATAATAATACATAGTAGGCACGATAACAACAAACTATAACTTCAGCACAAGTTGAATTTGAAATAAAACAAAATAAAATAATCAACACCCCTGGTTATACCTGACAGCAACAAAACAAATCTGAAGTTCTGATTCTGTCAAAGGGCTAGAAATGTAACAATTCGTTTCACGTGTCTTCTTTTTATAGGAAAAGTTTCATTGTCTGTTTGTTTCAATTAGCTCATCGGTGAATCTCATCAGATAAAGGGTATAATGCCTTTCGACACACATATAATGTCTTGAGGGGATCTGATGTTTAATAGAAACTGTACTTTAATAATGTCCAGAGTATCTTTATGATCTTCAATAAGCTGAAAAAGAAAATGCACTTGAATGACTGTTTCCCTCTAAGCTGTGTGCACGCACACGACTCGCTGAGCGCACACACATTAAAGCAGAGCGCGCAAAACTTTCGGGCTCGTAGGTCTACTATCTAACGTTGCAGTGCACCAAAGTTGTACTAGTAGTGACTGAATTTAATAATTTTTCGCCGCACGCAGCCTTCGGAAAATTCGAGGGAGCGTGAAATTGAATTCCTTAACAGACCTACTTTGTTTGACTACATGGGCGTATTCATTTTGAAAAAATGTCATATAAGAGGGGGTCATTTGCACACCCCCCCCCTGGAAAATTTTTGCCCCCCCCCCCCCCTGGAAAAATTCCTAGCGAGGCATATATGTTTGACTTTCATGCAACATAAGAATAAAACATTTTAACGTCTCAGTACATGGTGGAAGGACTTCCCAAAGTTTGAGAACCACTGTCGTATTATAATTTTGTAAAACGTGCGTTTTAAAATTGCCATCCTGTGAGCTGTCCAATTATTCTCAACAGCCAATCCGATTAGAAAATTGAATCCGGGTAACTGTCTAATTATTTTATAACGCTAATCCGGTTTGTTATTTTTTGGTTTTAATGATTTTTTTTTATCATTCCATTATATCACTGATAATCAGTATCCGATTTTGTTGAACATGTTTTTTTTTTAATGTGTAACTTGAGTCACAAGCTCTGGGCGTTAATACGTTTTAAGAAAATTGGCCACGACTCATGCCGATGAACAACATATCTTTTTCATACATCAAGAACATAGTTTTATTTATGCATACATTTAGATGCCATCTACATATTTACATTCTACTTGACCAGATCTCTCAGTGTGGATAGTGTATAGTAGTAGGGTGATGGAGTACAAATATATGTATTGTATGACTAAGTAAAACTAGGTTTATAATTTGCTACTTCACATTTGGATGGAACTTAAACATACAAAGATAGTAGAAAAATGATAAATAGCCGCACCCAAAAATAAACGGTTATGGGTGCCATAAAAAGCTTCATATATAAACTGCATGGCAAAAGAGTCAGAAAAAAAGCAAAAACCTGTTAAACTTACAACAATGTTAGATACAGATCTAACAACATTTGAAAAGGATTATGTTTAACACGGGGTTTCAAATTGACAAGCAAGATTGGGCCATTACTTTGGGGACAGGTAGGTGACGTTGTGGAACTTAGGCTGGCTTTATACAAATACACGAACACTAACCTATATACATAATGTCTATAAGTAAAAGAAAGACGTTTTTAAAGCAGGAGTTTCGATAATCTTAGTTACATGGGGTGCATTGGTGGAAGACGACAAACTCTTGGACCACATTGGCGTAAGACGACAGAACTCTTGGGCCACACTGGTGGAAGACGAAAAACTCTTGGGCCACATTGGTGGAGGACGACAAAACTCTTGGGCTACATTGGTGGAAGACGACAAACTCTTGGGCCACATTGGTGGAAGACGACAGAACTCTTGGGCCACATTGGTGGAAGACGACAAAATCTTGGGACACATTGGTGGAAGAGGACATCAGGGTCGGAATATAACAGTGGCCGTACCGGAGGCGCCCTTTTCCACGCAAAGTACTCCCATTCAGGACCGGTGCCAGAGTATTTACCGCACTTTGCGCATAGTTAGTGGCTAAAACAACTTCTATGCCACGAAGACTAATTTATTAATGAATTGTTCATATTTTCTTTGTAAATAGTTGGCGACAACGAATCGGTATATGTAGCTACTGAGTGAGTGCAGACAGACAATAGACAGTGCATCCACCAGCTAATCTTAAGCATGAGACACCACTGTGCGATCACACGCAAAGACAAACTGCTAACTCATTTATAGCAGCAGGCATGTTTTTTTGGATTGCACTTAATTGCAGTATTCTTGTATTGTTATTGTGTTTCAACATTTAGGCGCTACACTATTAAAAACAAGCAATTTAAGTCTTTTCCGTTTCGGACAAAGGACATTTTAGAGCATTTTCGGTTACGCCGGACGAAATCCGTATTTTTTTCCGGGTTACGGCCATAAATATTGCTCCACGCGCATGAATTTTGATAAATTTAGAGAGGGAAGTAATCATGTTGAATAACTATTACAAAAATAAATAATGATTACACCCTTTGATTAGCTTTTATTATTTATATTTAAAATATAAGCAAAAACGGTACATAAGAAACTCTTATACTTTGGCTCTGAGAGGTCAGATCGCGAAATGAACTTTTGATGTACACTTGGCAGGCCAAGACCTACAAAATGATATATACATCATGGGTCTAGGACTTATGGTTGCTGAGATACAGGGCGCTCCTTTGTTAAAATAGCTTATATAGTAAAAAATGGTACTTGATAGGCCCCCTTTTCGGCCCTCAGAGGTCCTATCGCGAAATGAACTTTTGCTGCACACATGGCAGGCCAAGACCTACAAAATGATAAATACATCACGGGTCTAGGACTTATGGTTGTTGAGATCTAGGGTGATGACGGACAGACAGACAAACAAAACGGGGACAATAGAGCATTTTTTTCGAAAATGCTCTAAAAAGTAACTAACACAAATGGTTAAACCGGCCCTGTTCATACTAAATTAATATCAGACTTCCCCTGTACCTCCTTTCAATGGGCCAAAAAAAAAGTATTATGCGCCCCAGGCTTCATGTGAACTACGTCCGGTTCTGTCTCTAATGTTTAGGGGTCTCTGGGATTAGATAATTAAATAGTTGGGGGACTAGAGAGCCTCTAGTGGTCAAACTTAATAAGGGCCATACGATTTGCAAGCGTTGACCCCCGACTGATTACTAATGCAATCACATGCCGGCCATCAGTGCTTAGAACGCGTTCAATTACAAGCTTATTATTTCCAAAAAAAGTTGCTTTTCAATATTTTTAAATAAAACAAAACATCTATAGTGCGTATTATTTTTTTTTAAATAAATATATTTTAAAAATAAAATACATTTTAAAAAAATGTATATGCCCTGTCTGTCGTAAGCTAAGGCAAGGAGGTGACATTTTGACAAATATGATTAAAATACAAAATCATCGATAGTTTTAAAACTAAAATAAATAAATAAATATTTTATTTGAAAACTTGGAACGTCTTCGATTTAATAAAGAGTTTGATTTTCTGTGGGGAAATCTTTAATCGCTTTTGTTAACTTTTGTGAGGTATTGTTTTCACTTCCGTCGAAAAGATTAATTTGCTTTAGGGCTAGTACTTTATGAAGACAATCGTTCCAAGTTTTGCAAATAAACGTATTTACTTACTTCGCTTCAATACTATGGCTGATTTTGTTTAGGCCTATTGATCACGGTGGTCATAAAATGTGTAACCCGGATGTTGCCAGGTGACAAAATGCCATGGTAATAGATTTGAGGAAAATAATCATGAACCAACTGATTGCGCGTGATGTGTAAGACCGTAAAACAGAGGAGGTGGTACTTAGGTCCTACTGCTAAGCAGGGCCGTTCTTATGGACATGATAACTAGGTGGCTACCTTGGGTCCTACTGCTTAAAAAAAAAACCTCTCTCGAGACTTTTAATTTGTCAGCCACACGGATAGACAATCTGTTAAAGAATTCGGGGTTAAATGATTTGACAGTTAAGAGGGGAGGGGGGAGGGGTCAGAGGGACCACAGTCTTCCACAATTATTAAGAGCTCAATATTTACGAGCGACTCCCTGAACAGTGGGACACTTTATTTATTTTTTTATTTTTTTTTGGTGCACGTTTAGGAACATACTTTTTTTTTTAATTGCAAGTAACCAGTACATTAAGAAAGTACAAGCACCCAAGGTGGAAGTACAAGTACCCGAGGTGGACGTACAAGTACAAGTACCCGAGGTGGAAGTACGAGTACAAGTACCCGAGGTGGAAGTACGAGTACAAGTACCCGAGGTGGAAGTACGAGTACCCGAGGTGGAAGTAAGAGTACAAGTACCCGAGGTGGAAGTACGAGTACAAGTACCCGAGGTGGAAGTACGAGTACCCGAGGTGGAAGTAAGAGTACAAGTACCCGAGGTGGAAGTACGAGTACAAGTACCCAAGGTGAAAGTACAAGTACCCATGCAAGAAGTACAACCATGTGTGAAGTTCGTGGACGGATGATTTATTGATGGGGGGGGGGGGGAGGTGTAATTGTATGATTAGTTAAACTAGGTCAACTTGTAACACTAGTACTCGAGCACAAACCATCTCTGGTATTATGTTCGAACTATTTTTTTTTATCTAGGTACGGACAAGGTGTTTTGACACTATTCTTTAAACCCAATGCTGGATGGACCAATACGTAAAGTGAGCGCTTGCTGATTCACACAGATACACACAAATATTCAAAGCGAAATTATTCATTGAAAGTTCATTAACGAATTCATAATACTAATATAACAATTTTAAAAAAAAAAATCAATAATTTCAGTATGTTGTTTTCGCATATTTGAAATTGTCACATTTAGTACAATTCTAATTGTGTTTGACACGCTATGAATGTCCACTTCTGTTTGAACTCTTTTCGTGGAATCGAGCCGAGACTTAGTACCTTATGGCTCGTGAAGTGAGACATGTCGTGTCTCTCGGCTGTTTGAGAGTGCCATATAGCCCCATGGCTAGCGGACTACCCGAGTCCCTCAGACGTGGACACTCTTACAACAAGTAATCTACCGTTTCCTCCTCCTCCTCCTCCTCTACTCAGTGGCGACAGCGGTTCTCAGAGTATGCACCGATCGGTCTAATGTTGCTGCTAATCAGCCCCGTAGCGTGAAAATTTTACAGCAGGGGCCAGGCCAATAGCAGGAAGGGGGGGGGGGAGGGCGACGAAATGTTACTAAGTAGAGCCAAAAAGCAGAGTGGGCTAGACAAAATGCAGCCACCACCACCCCCCCCCCTCCCAGGTCCACCCCCCCTCACACTACGGGCTGGCTGCTAATACATAGCGAAATGCAAAACTGCGGAGTGACTTCAAATAAAACAAATTATGCCCCCCCTCTTATATGACATTTTTTCAATATGTAGGGGGGCAAATGCCCCCTTGCCCCCCCCCTCCCCCATGAATACGCCCATGATCATAAACTTCCAATATCTTAACGAATTTAATACAAAACATTTTAATTGTATTTTATTTATTTTAAAAGTAAATTAAGTAAAAGTACCGTGAATGGATCATCGATAAAATGTAGTATGTGTAATTCATATTTATTATATTCTAATGAATTGGAATAGTCA
>JAGDYQ010000007.1:558685-580984 GCA_021962125.1 Bulinus truncatus
TGGGCGTTTCCTCAATGTTTAATCATCGGAATAGAGTTAATTGAGCAGTTTTCTTGACAAAAAAAGAGAGAAGAAAATAACACATAGAAACTAACGCCCATTTAATGTGTGTGTGTGAGTGAGTACGTGCGTGAGTGAGTGCGCGTGTGTATGGAATGAAGGTCATGAGGGTACCGTTATGGCCTTAGGCTTGGAGTATAATTGGGTTGAAGACATTCAGGCTAGTTGGCGGATGCACTTACATCTGTATGCTACGGCCAATGTGCACCAGAGACAACAGGCAGTTACCACTATGGATGCGCTGAAATACATGTGCACTAAAGACATCTTGGGATCACCTCTACAATGAACACGCCACTCTATGCACCACTATATGCAATGGCCATTATGTACACAAGCGATATTAAAAATGACCACTACATAATCTGACCACAGTGTGCAATAACGATATATACAATGACCACTAAGTACAGTTATCACTGTGTTCACTTAAGATATATACAATTACAACTAATAACTGACCAACTCCAGCACTAAAGAATATACACAGTGACTCTGAGATAACTGACCACTAAATAAACTAACACTTACTTTGACCACAGAACGTGTAATCCTCCCCCTATAGCCAGTCCAGTGAAAAAATACAAAAGGTATAACACGAGACAACACAATGTTATATACAAAATACTTTCATCAATAACAACAACACGGAAATTACAATAATAAAAAAATCGCAAGCCAATCTAGGAAGGTCTCTTAACACGGAAAAAATGTAACGTCCTGAAATATCCCTGTATCCATGAAAATAAATAATTCAACACAAAATCGTGGTTTTTTTTAAAAAATAAATTGTATATAAAAGGAACACAAAACCGGTTTTTAAATAATTGTATATATGGAAGACAATATTTGGAAGACTGCACTGTAATTAATGAATTAAACATGAACGCACGGAGACAGAGAATGGTGTCTTGAATGTCAGCTGGGAGAGTTAGTAGTGGGGTGAACTACAACAGGGTATAATTAAAATTTAACTCTCTGAGCTTCACGTTGGTGGTCGAACACTTTTAAGGATGCACATACATTCTAAACTGTTTTTTTCCTTCTTTTAATAGGGGTATAAAATGGGTATAATTTAAGATTTTTTTTTTTTTTGCAGTATTATCAGGTGATAATCCAGGTAAACGGGGGGGGTGGGGGGGGGGGGGAAACAGAGGCGTTCCGCAGAACTTTTATCTGTCTTTATCTGACGTCTTTACCCACGTCTCGTCTGAGGCTAATTTCTGTACCAATTCAGGCAATGTTTAATATTTTTGTAAAAGGTGGCTTCTAAATCAAAAAAAATCTACACCATCAAGGGCAAACGGTAAAAAATTTAAATTTATATTTTAAGTAGTACCGCTTGAAGTTTTTTACATATTAGGTCATCCAATAAGTATATGTTAAAATTATTACATATTAGGTCCTCCGATAAGTATATGTTAGTACTATTACATATTAGGTCATCCAATAAGTATATGTTAGTACTATTACATATAAGGATCATCCAATAAGTATATGTTAGTACTATTACATATTAGGTCATCCCATTTGTCGGGGGGGGAAAAAAGACATATTAGGTCCTCCGATAAGTATAAGCTAGTAAAACCTATTACATATATGCAATAATTAAGTTATGCATACTAAGGCTTTTCAATAAATGTTTCATAACTTAAAAAGTAACCATATAATTCAAGAAACAGTATAGCGTACACACTTCAAAGAAAAATAAAAGCATTAAAAAAAGGACATACTGTACGTATAGCCTTAGAACCATTGACAATAAAAGGGTCTAAAAGTAGATTCATAAAACCTTTTAAACGGTTTCATTGAAACTGTAGCCACTGAAATCAATCTGCTAGGGAAAAAAAACTTATTCCTCTATTTCTAAAACATCACTATCACTGAAAGTATGGTGCTCTATGTTGGCCAATGAGTGTGTGAATCAACGTGCTGGACAATAATTTTTTATTTTGAGTAAAATTGCTATCCCAGATGTTGGCCGTTACTGGCTCTTGACTCAAGCGAGAAACACAGTTGATATTTAAAAATGGAGCTGGAGGACCGTAACAGACAGATAGGAATTAAGAAATCAATAGGGGTGGGGGAAATGGACACGCGGACATTCAGCCAGACAAACAGAGAGTGAGATAAATAGAAAGCAAGCCAGGCAGACATCATTCAGCCAGACAGAACCAAAGAGAGTGAGAGATAAATAGAAAGCAAGCCAGGGACAGACAGGCAGAGCGAGACACAGAACACAGAGAATGAGATAAATAGAAAGCAAGCCAGGCAGACAGACATTCCCAGCCAGAAATAGACCGAGAGAGAGTGAGAGATAAATAGAAAGCAAGCCAGGCAGACAGACATTCAGCCAGAACAGACAGAGAGGAGAGAGTGAGATAAACTTTCAGAAGAAGCCAGCCAGGCAGACAGACATTCAGAAGCTGACAGACAGAAGAGTGAGAGGCTAAATAGAAAGCAAGCCAGCAGACAGCATTCCGTCGAGACAGAACAGAGAGAGTGAGAGAGGATAAACGGAGGGCTAGCCAGGGGGGTGGCATCAGACATTTGTAGTCAGACAGACAGAGAGATGAGAATAAATAGAAAGCAAGCCAGGCAGACAGACGTTCAGCCAGACAGACAGAGAGTAGATAAATAGAAAAGCCAGTCAGACAGACATTCAGCCAGACAGACAGAGAGTGAGGATAAATAGAAAGCAAGCCAGGCAGACAGACATTCAGCTAGACAGACAAAGAGTGAGATAAATAGAGAGCAAGCCAGGCAGACAGACATTCAACCAGACAGACAGAGAGTGAGATAAATAGAAAGCAAGCCAGGCAGACAGACATTAGTCAGACAGACAGAGAGATGAGATAAATAGAAAGCAAGCCAGGCAGACAGACATTCAGCCAGACAGACAAAGAGTGAGATAAATAGAAAGCAAGCCAGGCAGACAGACATTCAGCCAGACAGACAGAGAGTGAGATAAATAGAACAAGCCAGGCAGAGAGTGAGATAAATAGAAAGCAAGCCAGGCAGACAGAGAGTGAGATAAATAGAAAGCAAGCCAGGCAGACAGACATTCAGCCAGGCAGACAGAGAGTGAGATAAATAGAAAGCAAGCCAGGCAGACAGAAATTCAGCCAGACAGACAGAGAGTGAGATAAATAGAAAGCAAGGCCAGACAGACAGAGAGTGAGATAAATAGAAAGCAAGCCAGGCAGACAGACATTCAGAAAGTGTGAGAAAGAATAATAGCAAGACAAGAAGACAATGTATAACGATAATTGCAGGCAGAGCTTGAAAAAAAAATCCTACCATAGGTTAAAAGACAGGCAGATGATAGATATCAAACAGGCAGATGATAGATATCAAACAGGCAGATGATAGATATCAAACAGGCAGGTGATAAATATTTTTTAAAAAAATGTGTTCGCGAGATAGATAAAAACTTACGGGTGTAAACTTGAGTGCAAAACACTTTCTCATGGAGCCAACGCGCTACTGCCCTGTTCCACCACACTAGAAAGAGTGCATGTACTCACTCCATTTCAGTGAACGATTGGTAAGACTAATCAGTACACGTGTAACATGGCACAGCGTCAGTGATGAAATATCGAATGTTATATAAACTGGATATGACCACCGCCCACTCCAACTGACGGAAATACCGAAAGCAGACGATGGTTAAAGACGCTCGGAAGAAGACCAAAAAAAAATGGAATCTTGTTATTGAATCCCTTCCCACGAGGAAGCCAAGTATATACTATCCTTCCCCCCCCCCTTCCCCCTCACCCAGATCTATTATAAATGGGCGGAACAGATGGTGGGCTGCGCGCAGCGAGCTTCGTTTAGGCAGAGATTGGGTGAATCGTCATTTATATTGAAAACAAAAAAAAAGGACAGATACGATACGCAAGCCCGCAATGCGCTGGTAATGGTGGGCGGGAAGGGGGTCAAATGGACGCGTCATTTGTACTGCGGACGGATGGGGTGGACAGGAAACAGGTTTCAAAAATTGTGTAATTATTATTTAGATACGAAATTAAGCGCAATTTACGTTAACGACTGGATTTTTTTTGTAACTTAGGGGGGGTCGAATCTGGGATTTAGGTCGAATATTTTAGGTGTGAGGAGAGATGTGGCGTGACCATTGGCGCCAGTTATCAAGGAAGTACGTTGTCCTTACAACTTTGCTTTAGTCCGGGTAGAGATGGTCGCTAATTGACCGATTGCATGTTATATATATAACACTCAATAAAAAATTCCCCATCGTCATTATAACAATATTCCTAAGAATTTTGGACCCCCCCCCCCATTTTCTAATTATATCAGATAACTCCGAAACCCCACCCACCCTCTATGAAGATTTTTGTTTCAAACTCCCTGTGTGATGGATCAAAACAGATGAAAATGATCCAGGCAGCACGGGACACCATGAGATGCCTGCAAGGTTGTAGAACCCACGATCGCCATGATACCATCCATTCAAACAACCCTAACGCCATCCAGACAGACAACCCTAACGACATCTGGGACGCAGCGTAGCGCCTAAGAAGGCACAGAGAAATGCTGTTGTATATGATTTTGGGGAGGGGGGGTAAAGTTAACATCAAATCAGAGGATCTTATAAGAGCTGGATGTGAATTTAAATTTAAAAATTCTCAAGACGAGACAATATTACAGCTAACACTAAAAAGGTTTTACATAATCATTGCATAATATTAAAAAACGCTTTTTTTTACATTTTCAATATGATTTACCAAACGTCTTGGAAAAAATGATTTTTTTTTTTACCTTCTGATTAGGTAAATGAAATAAGAACACTTGATTAAATTTTAATCATCCATTTTTTTAAAGGTAAAGAGATTTTTCAAGTGGAATGGAAATAACATTTTTTTGTTCAGATCAAAATTATTTTTTAATCTCGGCGCCACTGGGGCGCCAGGTATAGCGTGTGGGTGGAGTCCTGGTGAGAGTACACTCCAAGTATATTCATTTGTTCGGGTCTAATCGATTGTACAGTTCAATTTTTTATTACTTTTTTTATTTCTAATTCGCTGCACTGCTACATTGTTGGCATCAAATAAGACAAGGGTTTCGTCATGTGCTGTCTAGATTTAGACATTTAAACACCAACACACACACACACACAAACACACACAATTGAAAGTCCCTTGATACTTTGGATTGCAATAGGTGTGTTCACCTGGCACATTGTTGCTTAATTATACATTTACAGTAGCGAACATACTGTGTTGTAATACGCTAACATTTGTGTTTTCAGTTTCATTAATAAACATATGTCACAAATCGATACGCATTATTGATCACTGATTTTGTTACTTTAGTTTCGATTATTTCTTCGCTTTGGTCCGCAAGGACATCGGATTAAGTCAAGGATTCTAACTCCACCCCCACATACCGACAATTCAGATAAGAACAGAGAGCTAGCCCAGAAATTAATGTCAAAGTGCAATTCTTTGCTCGAGCAATGTGAGTCCGTAAGATCTTATCTCTTGTAACCTATACAACCATCTTTTGACCATTGCCAAATAGGTCAGAACACCGCTCAAACACAATGGGGATAAAAACAGGCCATTTCATAACTACGTTGAAAAAACGTAAAAAAAATACCAATTTCTTAAAACAGGGTGATAAACAAATATACAATTGTGAAATACTCAAGAGTCCGGGAAATTGTGATACATTGACAATCCAAGAAATGTCCACGACTTTCTAATTCATTTCAATATGTATAGCTTAAACAAAAGGGTGATAGAAATGTCTGCAATTAAAATTGTGTGGATGTGAATCTTTTTACATGTAAATTTTCCAATCCCCCCAAAACCCCCACGACAGTAACAGTCTTTCCCTAAAATGATGTCGTCTGTGTTGCATTATTGTGTCCTCGGGCAAAGAGGCCATGGTGAGGGGGAGGTGGGGTATAAGTCATAGAGATTTGAGAAAAAAACAAATTATTTACCATGATCCAAGAACGATAAGTCTGTAACGCCCCAATAATAAATAGAAATTTGAATTAAAATGCATAGAGCCTGGTGGCGATTAGGTAGACAAGAGAGGCAGACAGGTGCTTAGACTGACTGGCGGGTACTTAGACAGGCTGACAGGCGGGTACTTAGACAGACAGGCTGACAGACAGACTGACAGACAGACATGTAGTTAGAAAGACAAACGGACGAGATGATAGTAAGACAAAGTGATAGAATTATAGGATGGAAGACAGAAAGACGGACAAGATGAAAAGAATTTGAGATAGAGAGAGAGACAGACCGACCGAACTACATACAGACAGACAGGAGAGAGAGAGAGAGAGAGAGAGAGAGAGAGAGAGAGAGAGAGAGAGAAAGTAACAACAAAACTTGTGTTAAAAAGAAGGAATGGATGGGAGTACAGAGTATAAAATCTAAAAAAAATTTAAATTACTTTGTAGGCAAAAAAGAGCAACAACCTGTACATTTTTTAACTAGTAGATGGTTTCATTTTAACGACCCTTTCAACAGACTATTCAGATCAGACATTTACACGGGCTAGAAACAAGAAAAAAAACATTTAAAACAAACAACAAACAAAAAACCCAACGTAAGCCAACAGAACACAACAAACAACTTTATTTTGTTTCTTTATGGCCAGAAATCAGTTTTAAAATAAACACCCAACATTATGTAAGTAGCACTTCGCTGGGGCGTGACATCATTGTGACGTCCAATATGGCAGCGGGGCTATTTATAGATACTATCAGTTCTTTTATCACGAGAGCAAGGCAATGTATGAGCTGCCCCCCCCTCCCCCTTTCCTTCCCTCTAGATGTTTGATTAACAATCTCCAAGCCCTTGGGCGTAACACGAAAACGTTCCGGAGATTAAAATAAAAACAAACTTTTATCTTTTTTTTTAATTTATTTCTTTTTAAAAGGTTGGTTCAAAATGAAATATACGCTTGACCAGACAACGGAACTGGTAAATTATTCCCCCCCCCCCCATATTCAAATAGGAAAATTATGAGGTCATTTAAATATGACGCTGTCCAAAAATAGTTTCCAGGATGTGCGAAGTCATGACTGAAACTTGAATGTACTGACTGATGTTGCGTTGTTGTTGTTAGGTAGTTTTGTTTTTTTTTCTAGTTTGCTTTGTTGTCGTATCTCTGTGTTTAGCAGTGTTTTCTGTTTTGTTTAGACAATGATTGAGGGTGAGGAGGAAGGTGTGCTAATTTTAACAAAGTTTCGAGGCACGAATTCAATGCACTGTTTACAAACAGTGCGCACATTCTGTTGATTGTTTTCATTTAGTTGGTGTGTTTTTTTTTTTTTAAATAAACGTGCAAGGGCATGATGTATGACGTAATAATAACTAATTCATCATCAAACAGACCTTAATTTTTTTTTTAAGCAGATGAGGTCATTGGGATGAAGAAACGCATCCTAAATTTGATTTATCGCTGGAAAAATGATTCATTTTAAAACTTATAAATTATTTTTTTCCATTTCTTGATTAACAATTGGCTGAGCAGCGTTTAGTCGGCCCAATGACGGATATGTGTATAAATGTAAGTGAGCAGATTGTTTGGGGGCTCACTTTTACGTCATATAACTATTGGGGGTCGTCCAAGACACCCCTCCTCTCCAATCCCCACCACCTACCAATCCAGTGTAGGATGACGTGGTCCTGTTTAGTAAGATTCATTTCGTCACTCATCAGATCAGTTTCAAAGTTGTCTAACAACAGACTGTTTGTTGACTGATCACGGACAAACTGCGTAGCAACCAAAAGTGTTGCGCGTACCTGGTTCTAATGACCATCTCCCGCGCGTCACAAGTATGCTCACGATAAAACAGACCGTGATTTATGGTGAGTAGGTCATTACTACACTCCAGAGCTCACCACTAACGAGAACTATCAACTATGATAGAATGAGTACTTCGATGGTGGTAAACCTATTTCAATGACAGAGTACTTCGATGGTGGAGAAAGGTAAACCTATTTCAATGACAGAGTTACTTTGATGGTGGAGAAAGGTAAAGCCTATTTCATAATGACAGGTTTAGTTTAACACATGGCTCAGTCAATAATTTTAGTCCATAACTTGAACTGTCGGTATGAAGTGTTTGGGTCAATGGGTTTTGATATTTTTTTAATGGATTGTCTGTTGAATGAATGACTTATATTAGACTGAAGGATCTGTTTCCGTTAGACGGTTAGACGTATTCAATACCTTTGCTAATGGAAGAATAACGGAATCTTGATAAGGACCTCATTATCCCCAAAACATTGTACACAGAAAATAATACATTTAAGAAAAAAGAAAAATTAATAACAATCTTTCAAGAATGCATGATACGTGTAAGATACCTATACCAAAGAACCTGCTATCTCTAGACTTTTAAACGACTTGAACTAAGGCGTCACATAAAAGTTAAAATGAGAAGGTGAAAAATAAAGCAGTGATAAATATTGGTGCAAAAGAATGTTTCTGCCAAACTTTTTTTCTAACCCAAAACCCTACGATTTAAATGATACACGTATAACGGATATTCATTCAATAATGCAAACCCGAAACAAAAACCGATAATGATTAAAGCGTAGTACATGTATAGAATCGGACCAGGCTTCGCTTAGCGTCAAGACGTAATTCGTATTTTTTTCCGGCCACGTCAATAGATATTTCTCCCACCCTAAGCACGTCCTCTACCTTAACTTTATCCCTAACCCTATCCCTATCACTAACCCTAAGGCCCCTACCCTTTTCAGGCGCGACTTACGCATGATGTGGCAGCGTAAACATCAAGACGTCAAATTCGATATTTTTTTCCGGCATAACGTCAATAGATATAATAATAGAAGGCGCTTGACGTAAGCGTAGCCACTTTGAATAGAAGACGGAACCACGTCTAGAAGGAACTCAAGTCACTTTGTAATGCAAACAATCTAACATACGAATAACTGTTTTAAGTAATATTAATAGTGTTGCAACCATAAATATGTATTGGTGATCCCGTCTCTAGGTAGTTAGTTAAATATATACATGAAATAAATCAATATGAGCAATCATTTCAATTACATTCGGGAAGACGATAAATGGTTGAACTGGATCATCAACGAATAAACAGTATCAAACACACACAATCCGCTTTTTCACTAACAATTGTTTCCCAAAAGAAAATCAAGAAATATTCATGTTTCACAATTGTTTTCACTCCCTTCCTTTCAAAAGAAATGTTAATCCTTTAAAGTCTGTTAAATCCATTTACATCCAAGGAACAGAGCGCGCGCCAGCACACTCTGAATGGTGGTAGCCTTACGAAAACACACACCGCTTGTCAACTCGTTTTGGACGCGATACATTTTTTTTCTCCCTTTTTGAGGTTTGCTTCGAGAGTAGCAACAAGTAACATTCACCAGTCAGCGAATCGGCACAAAAGGACACACACGGGAGGCGAGTGTGTGCTGAAAAATATTTAATGGGTCGGTGTACTCATAACGCTATCGTCTCAACTACCGGTCCGACAAAGCAATGGACGGGCGGACCTTCGAAGCAGACGTCAAGAAAAACTAAAGGGGCGATTATCCTTGCGTTTTACATCAGGTATCCTACAGATAAAACCAGCGCTCTACAAAAAAAACATCGTTAAGTGGCAATAAGAATTTGTAATTTAACTACTACTAATTATAGCCAAAATTAGAATAGTTTTCTAAGATGTTTTCGCCCCGACAAGTGAGAGGAAGGAAGAGAGGGGGGAGAGGGGGGGCGCGAGCTAGAGATTTATTTTGACAATTCTCTCTCTCTCTCTCTCTTTTTTTCTCCCACAGATAAGTTCATATTATTTTTGTGTGTGTATTAAAAAATCACGAGTGTATAAAAGAAAATATTGGACTAAAGCATTCGGCAGGGACGGAAATGGGTTTGGGAATGTGGTGTTCGAATCCCATTGTAGTACGAGACAGTTTTAAGTAATTATTGGATTCTAGCAGTGATGGTGTGGGCGGATCTTCGTTAAAAAGAACAGTTATCGTTTCGATGTGATCATAATTAAAGCGCAAGTCGTTAAACTTTCAGTGCAACTTTCTGACGCAGTTTCGGGGCATGAAGCAAGGTCAGGATTTTTTAAAAAGAACAAAAGCCCCCGGAAAAAGGGGCGGCTTCCACGGTGGTGGACATTGTCTCACGTATTTAAAACGTCTGTGTGGGTGTGGGGGGAGGTGGTTTAAGGTCATGAGTATCATTTGTTGCTGTTGTTAGTTTGACGTCGCTGTTGGGGCTGTAGGCCTTGTTTTCATTTGACCACTTATGTAGTTTCGACCTTCACTCGTATTACCTACCTTTATGTATGTGTGTGTAGATAACACAATTTTACCGTTACAGTTTCGGCACACACAAGCACACTTGACACACCCAAGTCACACACACGTAAATTGTTCAAGATGCTAATAATCTACTTCACAATAGCGATTTTGGGTTCTGCGTTAAATCGAAAGTAAATAATTAATACAACAGTATTGCAGTTTAAAATACAATCATTAACAAAATCGAATCTGCCCGAAACCAAAAATAACCTAGCCTACGGATCAAGCCTAAGGAGTTAACTCTATGCAAAGGTTTTGCAGGGTGCAGCTAGTATATCAGAATACAAATATACAGGTTTTCTTCAACAATACATTAGCTACATCTAAAACATTGAAGAAATAATGTTGCGGACATAATTCTTTTTGAACTAGACATCGCTGTACTTAATCCTGGTTCGAATCCCAGAGTTGACCAAGTAATCTTTGCCCAGTGGCGCATCCAGGAAGCGGCGCCGCATACTTTGCCGCCAGCTAGGGGCGGCATCTGCAGTGCTGGAACACTTTTTGACACGGCAATGCGGGCGCCACCTAGCGCTATTAATGCTGTTCACACAGCCGTAGACCCCTTCCCACAGCCGTAGGCCTCTTCCCACACAGCTGTATGCCCGTTTCCAGCCACAGCCGTATGCCCGTTTCCACGCAGCTGTATGCCCGTTTCCACACAGCTGTAGATCCCCATTTCTGAAACACGCCGGAAGAATACACACCGGCACTTTCAGCGCCAGAGTGCACCAAACGCTAAGACAAAGAAAACTTTTTGTGCACTGCAGCCTCAGGCTATTTTTCGTCTTGTCCTGTCGTGGTTCGGGGGCAGAGAGGGCTCAACGAAACAATCCCCGGTCTGCATGCTGTCGGTTACGGGCCCAAAACCCAGAAAAACTCCAATCACAAACATTATCATGTCTCCCGTGGTGCTCACATGGTCATCGCACTCTCGGCTATGACGGGGATGAAAATAAATAGTGTGTACCACGAGATTTCACCCTATTTATGATTGATACGATCGTGAGATAAATACCCATATCCCTGCTTTAATAACATCTGTATTTAGTCAACTATCTATAAAATGGGCCCGGGGGAGGGGATATCGGGGTAAAAAAATTGTCAAAATTTGTCTGAAGAGGGAAAAACAATGTTTCAACCGAAATTTCCTTTTCTATTTTAATTTCGCAAAAAACATGACCGAGCGGTGAAAAATGACGTGAGGCCAATCTACGTCACGATGCACTCTCCACCTAGCGGCCATTTGTTTCTCCTAGACAAGGGCAATAAACAACTTGATTTGAATTTCACCTTACTTGATCTCCATCGGCGGGGGGATTCTCGGTACTAGCAGTGAACGCTTGTTGAATAGAGATGTGGGGAGTTGGGTGCGTCTCAGTCTGCTTGACGGTGGGTGGGGGGTTGAAAAATTAGAAAAAGGAAACGTAACATTGCCAAAGTAGACGTACAGGGGCGAATCTAGACAACTTTGACGGGGCGCGGGGCAAAACTTGGACCCCCGGGGGGGGGGGATGCAATACTGTTTTCATTGTTGAAAATTGGTCTTAGAAAAAAAATATTTCAATAATTTAATGATGTCTTACCTTAAACTTGCGGTGACGCCACCCCCCCCAAAATCCGCCCCTGTAGACGTAAGATGGTAAAAAAAAAAGGGCGGTGCAGAGATTTGTGAGCTTTGTATGGGTTCCGGTGGGGTGGATGCTTAGTCAATGGAACGATTTCTAGAGACTCCAGCCAGAGGCGATTTAAGCGGGCGGAACAGACCCGCGTCTAGCAATATGGAACGGTAAACAATGCCCCGTGTGCAGTGGCGTAGCGAGTGGGTGGGCAAGGGCGGGCATCATGCCCAGGGCTCTACTCACAATGGGGCGCCAAATGGTATATTTTATATATAATTTGATATGGTTTTCGAATGGGGGAGTGGTGCGCTAAAAAGATATCGTGCCCCTGGTGCTATTTATGCTCTTCTAGGCCACTGCCCGTGTACTGCCAAGGTCGAGTCTGCCTAAGCCGCCAAGAATCGTTTGCCAGTGACTATTATATATATATAGGTCATGATTCAATTTGCACAACCTCACACTTTAATACTTCACTTTACCAATAGAGCCATTGTGAGAATCAATCTAAATTTTGTCGAACCCAAGACTTTCGAAACCGTTGAGAGAATTTTATTTCAATATCCAAAAGCTAAAACGAAACTGGGCCCCCTTACAAATGATCGCAAACAACGTCTGACATCAAACTTTGCGATTTACTACCGGGTTTTATCTGCAACCATTTTTTTATAATGAGCCTTAACTTGGCTCTCTTTTGTTTACGTTCCCAGAGATCCCACTCTGGTTTTATACGGGAACTACCGGGGATTATTTTATTATCATTATGTTTGATACTTTCCAGACTATTCTTGAATAGCTCAATAAAGTTTTACATTATATTTTATTGTCGCGTGTTGTTCTGTACTGTGTTTTTCTGATGCGAAGTTTTCATTTCCAGCCCCCCCCTCTACCCCGCTTCCTAAATTACAATAACGTTTTTAAAGAAAGACAACAAAAAGAAATAAAACAAGTTTTACACGTGGGCTCAGTAATGTTTAATGGCGCACTGTTGGCTTGAGGTTTCGAGGAAACGGGGTTTTCCCGCAGTTCGAATCGCTCCAGTGAATCTTAACAGATGACATTTTTATATGGTATGTGCTTGTTCACGTGTACATGAAGTAAGGTACAGAATATGTTCATTGTACAGTCACACACATTGTACCTACTAAGTTTCATTCAATTAAAGAGCCATATAAAGCATTCTACTATTCCACAGTATTTTAAAGTATTCTTCAGTATTCTAAAGTATTCTCCTTCAGAACAACATCTCATTGTGTTTGTCTGTTATATGAAATGTCTAAATCGGACAATGACCAAGTCCAACAGTGACCAAGTCCAACACTGACCAGCCGGTTTCTTCTTCTTTCTACATGTCATTTGTAACAGTCCAAATAGATATCAATTGAATGTTCCCTCTAAGCTGAGCGCTCACTCTGACGGACGACATCGCTTAAATCGCTCACAAATTTTAGCCTCAAACAAAATGTCGTTCAGAGAGAAAATGTCTTGCTCACTTCATACCACACCTTAGAGGGAACATTGGACACCATATCCTAACCCTTCTACTCCTGTTCCAGCCTTTCTTTTATATTTACGAGTCCATTTGTGGACTTCGCGGCTCAAAAAATTTGTCAACCCGCAGTCTATATCAATGATCGTCAGGCACACACAGACACACATGCATGCACAGAAATACTCTCCTTTGCGACATCAGCGCACTGCGCATGTCTCAATATACATCGATCTGAATGAAGGGTGGCTGTGGAAAGGGAGGGGGGTCCCATTGGTAACAGATCTCTAGGGCAAACACACATTTTTTTTCCCACGAGTTGAAACATCCCTTAATCACATCCTTTCAGACACAGCCAAGACGTAAGAGTTTGATGACGTGTGAATATAGGCTAGTGAAATAGTTTACAGATAATATTTAATTTACAAAACAAGAACACAATATATCCTTGCCAAATAAAATGAAGTTACTTGAAATGTAGATGTTAAATTGACTTAGTTTTGACGTCATTATTACTTAGACGACAATACAAAGCAAGAAAACAAACACACACACACACACAGAAATGAAAACCCAGAAAACAATCAAACACACGAATTCATCGGCAGGCAAATCACAGATTTTCCGCCTGATGGAATTTCTATCACTGGAAAGCCTACATTTTCTGAAGCTAATTTTACATGAAAAAAAAACATTGTTTTCCCTCTCTCCACCCCAATCACATTCAGATCAGGTAACGAAACCCATAAACAACTGCAGAACGATCTGTCGTCAAAATAATGTTCATCTACCCTCAATTTAATTTAAACACAACTGGAGATTTGTGCAGGTCCAGTTGCCATAGGCTGATATTTTCTTGACCTCAGGGCCAGTTGCAATAGGCTGGATATTTTCTTGACCTCAGGGCCAGTTGCCCTAGGCTGATATTTTCTTGACTCAGGTCCAGTTGCACTAGGCTGATATTTTCTTGACCTCAGGGCCAGTTGCCCTAGGCTGATATTTTCTCTTGACCTCAGGGCCAGTGCCAGAAAGTCTTCAGCCCTTGACAGTCTTCCCACATCCTTCCAGACACGAGCCAAGGCGAATATTCGGGGGGCCCATCCATCTGCAAGGAAATTTCATAGTCATACTCGGGGACCCCACTGAAATATAATATGAAGGCTCCCCCTCTAGCGGCGGCCCTGTTACATCCTCCAGCAATAAATTTCACCCTGGCGTTTAGTCCGACCCCCCTCTGCATGTTTGCCCTAATTAGTAATTTTTTTTCCAACCCCCCTCCCCGCTATTGGCCTGGCCCCTGCTGTAGAATTTTCACGCCATGGGGCTGTTAAGCAGATCTTATCGAGTAAATATTAATTACAAGACAGAATACGTGAATTACTGAATGGCCTTCAACGATCATTTCCGGGTTAGCCTTTTTCTTTACAGGTTGTTTACTTCAAAGCAGACGTTTCCGTGAATATAAAAAATAAAAAGGTAATTGTATTAGCACATTTGTTTACAAAGTTATTTATATACATCTGACTTTTGTTATCTTTTTTCTTTCATAATGGCTACACTGCAAAAAAACAAAATAAAAAAAGAAAACAGAAAAGTTTTTTTTGTTGTGTGTACCGGATTAAATTTTTTGGTGACCTATCTCGACCCGCGGACCGAACGCCCGCTTAAATTAAATGGATCGCAAAATTAAAACAACAAGTGTCGCGCGTTGTCAGTCTCAAAACAAGAGACATTGTTTGTTGAAGTGGTGGGGGGGGGAAGGGGGAGGGTTGAAACTACTAAAAGAAACTAATTATAGTTCTTTTTTTATTTTTCACGTTCTTATCTTCCCGAAAAAAATCCCCCAGGACTGACCTATATGTTTTGATGAATCGCTCATTTCCCGGTCTGACCTTTTTTCTTTTTTTTTAATTGAAAGGTTCTGTTGTCGTCTGCTGACACAGTCACACCCATCACCTACCCCCCACCCCCAACCCCTCTCTCCCATCACTGTATGTGAAAATGATGATGGTAGCTGTGATGGTTGATCGGGCGGTTGTCGTTATTTATTTTAAATTTGGCCAAGTCGAGGTAGCCATCTGTGAAGTCGCTGTGAGGACTTATAGCATCCTGGTAACTGTAAACGGTACAGTTTTGACGTACGCTTCTTTCATCCCCCCCCCACCCCACCCCCAACACTGCAACCGATAGTGCAACAGCCATAGAGGCACCACGGGAGACAACATAGAGGAAACTTTCGCCATGACCTTAACAAAAATCACTTGGTTCTCAATGAAAATCGAACCCTAGTCCCTTAGATCGACAAAACGCGCGATTTACACCGCTCAATCATCCATCGCCAAGTCAAGGTAGCAGACGGCTTGATTTTGTTTTGTTTTGATTGGTTGTTTTCGTCTCCGTACAAGAATTTTTTCTTTTTTTCTACAATCGCGATGACGTATCGGGGGGGAAAAAAGGAAAGGTAAACACAGACATGTAAACACAGACACATAAACATATGCACACGTGCACAACATTAAAACGCGTGCGCGCACACACACACATACACACACACACACACACATAGGCCTATAAACACGCGCATGCGCCTAGTAAGGTCGTTGAACGGGTTAGTAAGCAGGGGAAAATATTTTTCAAAAAAAAAAGCTGTTCAAAGTTTTAATTTTCAGTTGTATGTTCAGATAAAATCTGTCATATATATAAGTAATGGTCTGCACTTAGTAAACAAAATCAAAGCCCCCCCCCCCTCTCTCTCCCGCTGTCTCTCTGTATATGTTGTTTGCGATACTTTTTTTTCAAATATACACGTATGCCTTGTTTACTTTAAACAGATTCGGGAAACGTTACAGAAATCTCTAATCCCTGACCCCCGCACTCCCCTTCCTCTACACTAAACAAAGTGACCTACCCCCCCCCCCACCACCGTACTTTCTAGAATGTACATGGGTGACGGCAGGATTGAGTGATACTGTCAACAGATGTTGTGACGCTTCGTTAACTTGTGATATCGTCACATTGTTAAACTTTATATGTATCACTGCCAGTCGCGGGGCAAAGTGGCCAAATTGGGCGGGATTTAAGCTCGATGGCGGATTTGCGGGGGGGGGGGGTTGGCGGCTTCATCGTCTCATATTACACAAATAGAGTTTAAAAAAAAAAGATATACATGACACAAAGAATATATAGTTAGATGTACATTTTGACATTTCTTTTTAACTTTTACTAACATAGCAAAAGTTGTTTTTGATTATAGTGCTCAGATTGGGCTCAGGCGGATTTCAATAAAACCAAATGGCGGCCAATGAAACAACTTTAGTCAAGGACCGATTAAACGGAGAAATACGGATCCATCTGATATGTTGTTTAATGGAGGGGGTGGGGGTGGTTTGGGGGGGGGGGAGGATTATAGGATGTAATAATAAAAAAAAATGAAATGAAAACCTTTGACCTTTGACTCAGGTCAGCTACCGCTTCAAAATCCACACAAATAGTAATAGCGTTGGGTGGATGGGGGTGGGGAAGAGTTATTCGCTATAACATAGGATGGATGTATTGGTGAGCAGTTGACCTACAAACAAAAAATAAATAAATTCGAATTCCGGTGAAGTTATTGACGTGTGTTTTGGTTTACATGTTCCTCATTATGAGAGGGAAAACAATCTACATTTGAGTGACATTTAATGTTTTGTTTTGATTTGTGTTTTGGTCGGGGGATGGAGGGGTGGGGGTTGGGGCCCGGGGGAGGGATATCTCACTACATGGATCACTATCCGGGAGGAGAGGAAAAAAAAAGTAAATAACATGATATTTTGTTATGGCAGTTCGCGGCTTTCTGTGGTTTTATATTCAAACTAGATAGATAGACTTACAGACAGACAGACTGACTGACAGGTAGATAGATAGATAGATAGATAGATAGATAGATAGATAGATAGATAGATAGATAGATAGATAGATAGATAGATAGATAGATAGATAGATAGATAGATAGATAGATAGATAGATAGATAGATAGATAGATAGATAGATAGATAGATTGTTACATAGATGAATAGATAGGTAGAAAACGATAGATGGACTGACTGTTGTATATATATATGTAGACATCCTGAAACGCAGATATTTGATGGAGAGAGTGAATAGAAAGAGATGTGAGATTGAGAGAGAGGGGGCTACCGATACAATGGGAGAAGTTAGGGGAGCGGGGTGACAGAGGTGGAGAAAAGATCACGAAGATTGTTCAAGTTATGGGAGAAAGGTTCAAGACCTAGCAAGTGAATCTAGTTTCGGAATGAGACGTTTGCTCAGTCTGGAATAAAGCAAAGTGCTCCTAGACTTAACACACACACATACACACACATATGTACATACACACATAAACACACACACATACACACATATGTACATACACATAAACACACGCAATTACTTTCTTAGGTGCTTGGGAGCCTTAACCGGTAGTATCAAGAAATATTGGGGAGTGGGGGAGGGAGGCGTCATATTTAACAGAAATCAATAACGAATGGATTCCTTTCGGCACATGCCCATCTTTATGAACGGTGCTGAAAGCATGAACCCACGCATACATACTGATAGTCGCAAGTTCAAAAGTCAGTTAGAGCTTTAAGGTAGCGAGGTGGGACGAGGGAGGTGACCCCACGAACCATTTGTTGACAAACAGCTCCAGGTGCATGGTAAAAGTCACTAAGACCTTTTGATCCAGCGCGTCACGACACGAGTCATGACTTTAAGAGTTACTTCCTCTTTGTTTTTGCTTAGAGTTTAGAGTATCCTCCCCCCCTCCCCTGTTCCCTTCCAATCCAAAAACCCACAGACTCCAACCCTTTCTCTTTTTTATTACTTGTAAATCCAAAATTGTTTGGGGGGTGGTCTTTATTTTGTTGGGAAGAGGGGCGGGGAGCTGAGATTGGGGAACCCAGCAGGGCTCCCCCTCCCCGCAGCCTTTACAGCTCCTGCGTTAAGAGATTCGTTTATCACCTTTCTGTAAAATAACTTAAATCTCAGCTTTGCATGTAAACCAGCGCCTCGCATACTGACAAACACGGTAAACGGTAAAATCCAAAAGACACAGTGTTGCTTAACGCAAGTACAGGGTTGAATATCAAACTATGCACTACTGACATGTCTTATTTTAGGAAAAGGACTTACGGTACGTCGTCATTAGACCCCATTTTAAATCAGCCCTTTCCTCAAATCATCTTCCGTATTATTGAATCAATCTTTCTATCATTGCTCCTTCCTTCCTTCCTCGCCACTGTACGGAGATTGATGTGTGTTTATGTGTGTTTATGTGTGTGTGTCAGTGTATTTGTTAGCGTACTTTACTTATGTTTGAAACCAATTTTTTTTTTAGGTCTTCCGTAATTAAGTGCCCCCCCCCGAGGGTCACCTTTACAAGGTCGTTGCAGTGTTGAATCTGCCGTGATGATGTTAATCCATAACTGTCCATTTAAAGTAATTGACCGGATAAAGGATGAGGTGATTCAATGTATCCTGATACACAAAGGGACATTTCATTCTACAATACACATATGAGCTGTCCAAAGCCAAAAAAAATACTTATCTTTGTCAACAGACACACATGCAGACTAACACATACACAGATTCATACACATACACACAGAGATGAGAGATGTACATAATGACACACACAAACACGCACACACAGTTATTATGGCACACACCGTCACATTGAGCAGATAAATATCTACCAGGAAGTGATAGGAAAACCAGCGCTAAACCGGCCATTGACGGCTGTCTGCTCATCCATCCATCATCTATCTAATATCTATCTATCTATCTATCTATCTATATCTATCTGTCTGTCTGTCTGTCTGTCTGTCTGTCTGTCTATCTATCTATCTATCTATCTATCTATCATTTCAGTATCCCTGTCCTCCCTAACCCCACGGGCGCTCTATATTTTATCTGCTTATTATACGTGTCCCTGTGTAGAAATCAGCAGTTGGGAAACATTTTCACCCAAGTGTCGGGGATGAAACAGCGGGAAGTCTTTCATCCTAAAACCAACGCCGGCCAAAGGACGGACGGTCGGTCGGACAGATTACACCCGATTACACGCCCAGCACAGAACGGTCACCCGCTCCCTGCGTAATCTACTCTAGGCTTGTCGATTATTTATAAAATCACATTTTAACTAGAACTCACACTATCTCAGTCCGTCCCTGGTCGTCTGCTATCGATACAATAAGACTGATTTATTTCATTGAAAATTACGAGACTCCCTGTCCAGTCCACTTTGTGCTGATGTTACTAATCCAGGACGTCTGCTTTTTCCTTTTTTTTTTGTTGTATTTTAGCTCAAAAGGTCAAAGGTCCATGTCATACTCTCCAAGGATGCTGCGCCGGACGTGTTGTTTGCACCCAATGTCAAGGCCGTGTTCAACTTTAACCCGTCGGTTTTAAATATTTTTTTCATACATTCCGCTCATTGACAAAAGATAGTTTTTTATTTTTTGCACACGTCACCACCTTTGTTTCATTTTTAAAATAGCGCCAGGTCGACTCATTGTCATTAACAAAAAAAAAAATACACAAAAAAAATTCCTGCCTGGCTTTTCATGTCATGTATCCTTGGCCATGTCCCTTGTCAGCCTTTGTACTTGGACATTTCCGACGCGTCATTTCCGGCGTCATGGTGAAATGTTTAGCCAAAAAATTGTTCAGATTTCATGCAAAGCTAAGCTTAATAAGGTCAAGATTTGTCTTATTTTTTTTTTGCTTCATCTGTTAAAATTTTTCAGGGTTTGTGTGTAAGTCTGTTTGTACATTATATATTGAACTTGACGCACAGTGTGACAGCTATTTACAGGGTTTGTGTGTAAGTCTGTCTATAAATTATATATTGAACTTGACGCATAGTGTGACAGCTATTTACAGGGCCAGCCCTACGGGCCATTTTAACGGATGCCTAGGAGGCCCCCTCCTCTTCTAGCCTGTGACCAGAGCGATGACTGATAGTGAATAGACCGAATTGACCGATTGCGCCCAATGGGGACCCGCGCCTGGCAAGGGCCCCCTCAATTTGCATTTAGCATTAATAGTCATAGTTATTGTTGTAAACAAAAAAATTAGAAGAGGGGGCCTCGCAAGTATCCCGTTAATTTGGGCCCCGCAATTCGTAAAGCCGGCCCTGCCACAATTCCACACTTCCGCTTCATCATCACAAATCTTCTACTCTTAGGTCACACAGTTTACTGCTTTCAATAGTAGATTCATACGGCGAGTTGGTCAAAGGGGATTCCCTATCCATCGAGCACTATACCGCGGGCAGGAGGAAAGTTATAACATACCAAAAGAAACAGTCGCTCTGTGACAGGCTCTTTACCCACTGCTTCAAAATGTGACGTTTGTAGCTCTCAGAAATATTGCAGTGCTTTGTTGCATGCACTTGACAAGTCTGGGGTACATTCTCAGGGTCCCCCATAAGCGTAGTGCCCCGAGAGGTAGCTCTCTGTTCAGAAGGCCCGACGACAGCCTTCATTCATTGAAACTACATCCACCGGACATCCTCCGAATGTTTATTAAGTCGTACAAACGTCCGTCATGTTTTATATTCATAACATCCGTGGTTCTCAATCGATGATACGCGTACCCCCAAGGGGTTATGGGAAAAGTTAGGCTGGGGTAGGCAGAGACTATAGTTATTTGTTTTAAAACAGCCAAGTGTTTGAAGAAAGTAGCGCGGATCACTAGACTTGTGGCCAAGTATCGCAGCAGAAAGGTAATCGAATTTTCATTTAACAAAATGAAGTACATTTATTCGCGAACTTACATGTTGTGGGTACTCGCGGGCATACTTTCGCACCTTTTCGGCAGTGCCGTAGCGAGCTTAACTCGCACCCGGGGCACCTTTTTAGCGCCACCCCCCCTCCACCACATTTGAAATCCATATAATATTATATGTAAAATCTACTATTTGGCGCCCCTTGGGGAGTAGCGCCCGGGGCTTGATGCCTCCTGCTCCACCTCGCTACGCCTCTGCTTTTCGGTGACAATGCCCACACTCACACACACATACATACACACACAAACACACACTCACTCACATAAATATGACGAAATAAAATTCCCACTCATTGCGGACAGTTCAATTCAAAGTGTAGAAATGAGGTCACACATTGTAAAACATATCATTCAAACACCTTTTGTTCATGTTCTAGTCACCACAACCCAAGGCGTTATATGGGCAGTCGCCGGTGACTTTAATGGTGTTACCTTTTTTTTTTTTACTTTCTTTCAATTTAAAAACAGTTGTCTGGGATTAGCAGTAAATTTAAAGTTAAAGGAAAAAATAACAACAACAATGGGCGACGCATTGTTCATAGCCAGCCACAACACCCCCACTCCCTTCCCACCCTCTTCCACCCCTAACGCCGCAAACAGAGAGTCGGACAATATCGATCTGTTGACGTCTTCCTGGGAAAATCAGTTAATCGATACGTTAATGCAAAAGGATAAGCTGTTAGAAACGTGACCTCTTGCCAGGGCCCGTGCCCCTCCCCCGCCCCAACCCCCCTCCCTTCCCACCATGACATCACCAGTAACAGCCACAGGAAGCACTTGTTATTTTAAATATTAAAAAAAAAAGGTAAATGTGAGTCCAACGATAACAAATGATGAATGATCTGAAGCACTACGCTCCCATCCTAGACGGCCTGTATTTACTTATGTCTAAAAAGCTGTGACCCTAAATATTGAAAATAAATTGAAAAAAAAAAGCAACATTCATATATATATATTA